>VWZS01004500.1:653847-696183 GCA_013397075.1 Rhabdornis inornatus
AGCCGTGAGGATAGACGTGAGGGCAGCCGTGCGGGCACAGCCGTGAGGGCACAGCTGTGAGGACAGACGTGAGGGCAGCTGTGCGGACGCTGCCGTGAGGGCACAGCTGTGAGGACAGACGTGAGGGCAGCCGTGCGGGCACAGCCGTGAGGGCACCGCCATGAGGAGACAGCCGTGAGGACAGATGTGAGGGCAGCCGTACGGGGACAGACGTGAGGGCAGCCGTTCGTGAGGGCACGGCCGTGAGGGCGCGGCCGTGAGGGCGCAGCCGTGAGGGCAGCGCCGTGACGGCGCAGCCCCGAGGGCACAGCTGTGAGGACAGATGTGAGGGCAGCGCCGGGCACCGACATCGACACCGGCACCGCGGGACAGGGAAGGAGGGGCCCTGCCGGCCCCGCGCGCGAAGCCGTGAGGGGAAGGCGGCCGCGGCCACGGCCACGGGAGCCGCTTCATCATGCCGGTCGGTGGCTGTGGCCCAGTTGGGATCTTCGAAGGAGTGAAGCACGGCCGTCGTTCTGGGGTGTGTCGTGAGTCACGCAGTTATAGAATCGTTAAGGTCGGGAAAAAAAGAACTTTAAGATTATCGGGTTCATCACTACCATGTTCTCAATTACAACCATTACTAGATGTGAAAATGATTTTCACCAGTCCAAGCTTGTTTATTCCCTCTCCTTCCATGACATGCATTATACAAGCCGAACACTGAACACGAGCAGATTTAAAAGAAAATAAACTTGCAAAAAGGCCTTTAGATCCCTTACCCTTCACTTGGTTGTAAACAGAATTTATTTCCAATATTCTCACTCTCACATCCCACATCCACACATTTTTGAACATTTCCATGGGTGGTGACTCCACCACTGCTTTGGGCAGCCCCTTTCAGTGCTTTGCAACCCTTTCCTTGAAATTTTTTTTGGTAATTTCTAATCTAAACCTCCCCTGGAAATTTAAAATAGCAGGACTGGTGAGTTGCGGCCATTAAAAATTTGGTAGATGAAAGCCATGAGGAGCCCTCCACAGGGAAATGCCTGCTCCGCAGACACCATCTCAGCAATCATCACTTCTAAAAAAGACCTTTTCAGGCTATGAAATGCTGTTATTTCCCCACCCAGGAGGCAAGTTCATGGACAGAAGGAAGGATGAGGTGACAACGCAGGGATTTGGTGGGTTTGGGTGGGGAGAAGGTGTCCAGGAACATGTTCACTGGATCTTTATTTAATTTCCCAGATTTGTTTCTGAGGGGCCTGTGACATAATAGAGCAACTCTGTTCTGTTCTTGTAGTTCAAAAGAGGTATTTAGTTTTAAAAGAAGTTTTGGCCTTCTTAAGGTAGACCTTGAAGGGCCTGGAAAACTGGAAATCTGAAAAAATGCCTTACTAGGCTGCAGACCTCTGGCACTGCTGGCCTAGAGAATGCCTTTCCTATACAATCCCTTAAATTCTTAACATTAAATTATAGTTATCTTACATAAAGCATGAGTTCTTTTTTGGACGGCCATGCAGTGCTCATTAATTTTGTCTCTGATTCAAATCACTTCTTATCTGTTCTAGAATCAGCAAAGCTGGTAGTTTTAGAATAATTGTAGCTGCAACCATATGTTCCCTATCTTTTATTTTTTTAGGTGGTTGTGAGAGAAGGCAGGATTTTCCCTTCCTCATTGCAGTTTCTGTGCTTACAGGTAAGTGGGACTCCTGAAAACGTACTTGCAATCCACACACCTCACTGGTAAATAAAGAACAGAAGCAACAACACGGTGTAATAAAGGAAATCTGAGTTGACTACAGTATTATAGGACATTTTGCATGTACTTTTGTGTGCATATTTATTTCACATTTAACAGGCTATCTTTTGACATGTGTTCTCCTGCTCCAAAATTATTCCTTTAAAGCCTACATTTAATTATTTAGGAATATAGCTTCACAGTGTTAGATTGGCTCTGAGTTGTTCACTTCTGTTGGTGTAAATTTGATTCCTATTTGTGATGTGGTCCCTCATGTATTTAAAACTTCACTGTTTCTTGCTCATAGAAAGAAATGTGGGCATTTCTAATTATCTAATGAATGCAAAATAGCATCATAATTGCTTTTGTCTACTTGGCAACACTACTTAGTGAGTTTTGAATTGTCATTTGAATTGTGGCATTGTCATCCATTTCACACAAAGACAACAGAATTTAAGTTGTTGGGTTCTGGATTAAGTAAAAATTTTAAAAACTCTTGTCTTAAGCTACCACATAGGAAAACACTGCCTGAATTACAGGACTGCAATTGGTTTTTCCCCTCTGGAAAGATGTTCTGCACAGCAGAGAACAGCAGGAACATCATTTTGGAGGATGTCTGAGTGCTGGCTGAGCAGGGACCCCCTTCCCTTGGCTTCAGGCAGTGTAACACATTTGTTGAAATGCCCCGTTCTGCCAAGGATGGTTGTCAGTCCTTTAAATGAAGGTAGGAGACTCTGGCCATGATTTGGTAGCTCAGATATTCCCTGCTGAGACAACTGGAAACTTGCCTGGTGTGGGAGAGCAGAACTGAAACGCTTGGAAATGCTGATGGGAGTGTGAGGTATGTGAACGAGCTGAAGGACAACTTATTTACATAGCTGGGGTGTCTGAAGATGTCCCAGTGGTCAAACCATCCCTCCTTCCACGCTGACCACGAGCAGCTTGGCACTGCTGAGGCCAACCCCTACAGCAATTGAAGAAGCCCTGTCGGGCTGGTCCCTGATTTTCCTTTTTTTCCTAACTTTTGGCTCCTTCTAAAAATTGTGCACTCTGTTCCCTACTGCTTTAGTGAACTCTTTGTCACATCTCGGTTTTTGCTTTCTTTAAACCCCACAGTTTTCATAAATTCTTTAGCTTGAATGTGTTTACGACTGCAATGTTCACATTTTTTCTTCCTGGCAGGATGTGTTGCCACCCCCCATTGTCCTCAAAAACCCAAGGATAGGTAGGCTGAAGGAAGACTGTGTGTGGTTAAAATGTCACTGCACTCCCAACCAATTCTGGCTGCTAGAATTGTCCCTGGGGGCAACAGACAGCTGGACATAATTTAGAGCAGGCTGAGATTGATACTAGAGGCTAGCTCGAAAAGGAGGAAAACAAAATTGCAGTTTAATCTCTTCTACTCCCAGATCTGACTCCCTTTTCCTGTTTCAAACATTACTCCCTAGAACAGAAAATGAAGCACATGGAGAATTTAAGCAACTTGTGTTTGTCAGCTCGGGGGACCATCGGTGTCAATTTAAGATGGTTTCTGTCCCTGAGTATGTCATATCCAGTAACACTGGAGTTGTCTAAACTCAGAACTGGAATGGTGGAGATGTTATTTTCATGTTGGACTCACAGGAATTGTAGAACATAAATTATTTTGATAACATGGCAGGCTGCCTTTCTGCCACACTGCCTGCAAATGTCAAATTTTTTTCCATGTTTCAACTTGGAAGTGACATAGTGTTGGTGAAGGATAAATTGGGAAGAATTTGATGTCTGATTCTTTTGTTGCTGATTAAACATGACAAATGTTAAACTTTTATTTGAGGTAATATTATACAAGTTTATTTATCTTCAAGGGAGGTATCCTGAGCATATTTTATGTGCCATGAGGTATTACTGTACTGTAAACTTAATTTGAAAGAAAGTCTGTGTTAGGAAGTTACTCTCACTTTCCATGGAAAGCTGACATAGAGGAAAAAATTCACCATATCAGTTTCTTATCACAGGTGTTGAAATGACAAAAGGTTAATAAGGATCAAAATGTCAGTAGCAAGGGACAAAGAACAAATTCTCTCCTTCTGCTAAATTCTCCCATTCAATCTAAACATATATTTGTTGTTATTCTTTGTTTATTGCTTTGCAGTAGAGTTCATAAATGACAGATGATGCAAACACAGAATTAGAGAAAACTGACAAAGAAAAGGCATCAGAGCTGGATTTGAAAAATCTAGTAGTAATATTTCAGCCTTTATTTTTTTCAAGTTATCTCCTGTTTGAGAGCGTTTGCATGAGTTTTGTTATGCTGAGGCCTCTGGCTAACTTGAGCTAACGCGTGCTTTCATTCTTAAATGTCTAACAATGCTCTGAGGATATTAAAGTATAACATTGTTGCCATTTTTTATTTTGATTTTTGCTAAAGATCAAGCCTGTGGTCTGCATACAATTTGTCAAGCATGCAATTTGCTTGTCTGCTGCAATTTATGGGGATGTGATCCTGTGTTTTGTGTGTTTCTGTGGACTCCAGCAGAAATCTGGATGCCCAGATAAGGTGGTGACTATTCCCACTGGAGTCCTTTGTCAGTAAAAGAAACATGAGGGAGAGACTGAGTGAGTGGGAGAGGTATCTCCCAGAGGTTGTCCATCTTTTTTTTGTTGGTGCAGTTGTGCAGCCTAATAAATAGGGAATTGAAGGGCTTTGGAAGAGCGAGTGGTTTTCAGATACAGCTGAAAACAACACAAGACATGAGGGTGTGATGATATGGGGGATGATAAGCCCATTTCACTTTCCATGTATGGTTCATCACCTCTTGCATCTCAGGGAATAAGGATTTTCCAGGACTGCAAACGTCTCCTGATGATACTCTTGGGTGATGTTGATTTTAGGCTCCCCTTTGGAAAATGAGAGAATATGGTTAATGAGTGTTTTCTCAGTGATTTAAAGGCTGTAACTTACATGAATTTATTTACAACCCCAGAATATCTGTTTTTATGGATTAACCATACGGGTAAAGACCCTTTGATGTGGTAAGAATTTCAGATATGGCAAATCTGGGCTGTAGCTTAAACTGCACTGGCTATTTGCTTTTGCTAAGAAATTGTATCTGCAATTTAAATATTCCTCCTCTAACTTGTATTTCCATCTTTTTATACTGTGCAGCAACTCTTTTCCATTCTCTATCAGTGATTTGCCTTCTCTTTTTTTCTTTTTCTCATGCCAGATAAGAGAAAGAGCAGCCCAGAAAACATTCATCAGTGTAGATGTGTGGTTTTTTTAACACTGGAGTTGTAATTCCTTCTCCTTTTTCCTCTGGAAAACAGCATTGCTGCACACAGGAGTTGAAGCCTGATGCTGTATTAGGTGTCAACCAATTTGGTTAAAATGGGAACTTTTTCCCAGAAATATAACCCATCTGAGGAGTAGACAGCCTTTCTGATATTGAAAATCCTAGCTGGAATGTATACTGTTGTTCTGATTAAACTGTGTCAGTGCAGTTCCTTGCTCTGGCTAAGAGGCAACATAGAAATGCCAGAATTCAAATCCAGTATCACCCAGAATATGTTGGAGACAGCTTTCAGCTCTAGTTTTGGCTTCTTGTGAAGCTTTGTTCAAATAATTTAATCTATTTCTTGGTACACCCTCTATGCAATGAGGAAAAGATGTGACTCTTGCCCAGGGAAGCGGGATGGGTGCATTCACTTACCTGTCTAGGATTTCCAAAGCTGGTTGGTTTGGATATTATATCTTGGATACTCAGATCCCATTCCAAGTCCAGGGGTTTGGATGCTTGTCTGTGAGGCTGCCTTCAGGCCTGCTGTGGGCACCTCAGCATCCCCTCAGCTGAAAGGAGAATCAGGCAGAACTCATCTACTGCAACATTCGTGGGTGTGGATGAGTAAAAACTCTGTGCCCTCTCTTTATCCTCCCTCCATGTAGGAAATCCATTTCCCTTCCTCTCTCAGTTCTGAGAAGGGTAAATGTGGGTTCACATGAACCTGTGTATGATCAGCATGGATTATTGACTGGCAGCTGAACTCCAGCAGGTTGTTCAAGCTCTAGTTCTCATTTTTGCAGTTTTCCAGCATTGTATTTAGCTCCAGATTTGGGGAATTAATTTGAATAATTTAACCTTTCTTAAGAGGACTTAGGATCTTTCAGCACCACCAAACTGAGACCTCTCAGGAATGCTGTGGTGAAAGAGAACCTTAGAGGAACTGATGTGTGAGGCAGAGCTCTTGCTAAGGACTTTTTTGCTTTTTACAATTCGGGAACATCAGGACCAGTAGATACATTAAACAATAATTTGGTTCCATAAGCATCTTCTGAACTTCCTGAATTTTCCTTTCTTTCTCTTTTGAGGAGAAAAAAAAATTAGTAATAGGGGAAAAGCAGGAATATTTCTTGTTTGTATTGTGTGGGGGTGAACTTGGCAAACAACCTGCTCAGTTAACCTATTAATTATTGTCCAGAGACATGACTTTTCTGCTCAATATCTGCATGTTAATACTACAGGATGTATATCAGAGCATTTGAATTCCCTGGAATATTAAGCTTAGTGCTTGTCTTTAAGCTGTCATACAGGAAGCAGAATCCAAATAGCAGTGGGGATTTTCCTCTCTGTGAGATTGATGGGGTTATCCTCTCACCCCTCTTTGCAGATACCTCTGGTTGAAATGGATCAAAATTCTGGAAAAGGCTGGAAGATGATACCACAAAAAGCTGGCACAGAAACGCCCATAACCCTGTATGCTCCCAAAATATCCTCTGTAGGAATTTAACCACATTGGGGAAAAATTCATTTCTGGGAGTGAGGCAGTGGGAACACCACATCTCCAAGTCATGGGGGTGGAGAGGCTGCAGAACAGCCCAAACATGTCATTTGTGTCATAGACTTACACATCACTTACCACAGATTCATTTTAAGTCATGTGTAACACGGGGATTCTTCTTTTAATTAATCAGTTCAAGTTCTTGTTCCCTGGAAGCCCTGGCAAATTAATTCCTGCTCATTCACCCATTACTGTGCTTGAACTGTTATGGTTTAGAAGTGATAAAGGCCCAAAATAACCTGATGGATACAAAAACCCCCCAATCCCCTTCTGCAGCCCAGTGCAGTTCAGCACTCTTATGTTACTCCAGAAACCCCAGAGCTCTCTTTGGCCAACAATAGTCTCAGTGTGTCAGGGGCCATGGGCCTCTTTGGCACCACAGCTGCAGGTCGTAAACGCGGTTCTGGAGATTAAGATATTAAAATGTGCCTCCTGGGGGGCTGCACAAGGCCTGAGGTGTTGCCTCGTGTCTCCAAGGCAGCCTGGTGGCTCCCAGGGCTGGCAGGTGCTGCATGGATCACAGGCCAAGAGCTTCCCACATGAGGATTTGTCCTCAGCGATGGCGTGGTTTGCCATTTCCTCTGCCAGCCAAGGAGTGTTTGCTGTTCCAGGCTCCCACTTCCTGCAGAAGGCTCCACAAGGCTGGTGACAGGTTTGCTGAGCAGGAGTTCAGTGAACATCAGGCAAAGGAGGTGTAGGTGCTTTAACAAAAGCACTGGATGCTTTGTGCAGACCACGCTGCACTTGGAGCACTGCTCTGTCCTCATGGCTTTCCATGCATTTATAAAATCCCAACTAAAAGAGCAAGAGGCATGTGGCAAGAGCCACTTGCATCAGAGCAGAGGAAGGAGAGGATTTACCTACTCAGTGTCTTACTAGCACTTACTTCCAGACTTCCTATTTATTACTTTTTATCCTATTCTATGTAGAAAAGATTTTTGATTTTCAGCTCCCTTACTTTTGGAAAAAAGCCTTTCTCAGTGTAATGTTTGACAGCACTTTAAACACTGAGCTGTGGTTGTAGAAATTTTGACTTGTAGAGGCAGTACTTAGAATGTGTCAGAGTTTTAGTGCTTGGTCATTTCTGCTCACGTTCATCTTTCATTTTTCAGATGTAGATCTCTTAATAGAGCTTTCACCATAGAAATTCCACCTCTGCAAGAAAACACCAGGGCAGAAAAAGCAGAATTGATTGAGCTTAAATCAAAGGAGAGCTCTTGGTTCAACATTTTGTCAGCAAATTGTGACTGAGTTATTAATTATCTGTTTCAGTTTTTAAGTACCTGGAATCTGTAAATCTTTCAGGAAGGCTTTTAATATACAAATCTCTGCATGTTACTGGTGCTCCTGACTGGTATCTCTGAGGAAGCTGTGGACACATGGAAATATGTCATCCTGAAGATGGATGATTTAAGTCTGTTGAAGCAGATTGTTTGATTGTGTGATCGTAAAATAGCTTTTTTGGCACTTGTTGCTGTAGGACTAAGGGTCAGATTCTTTCTCTGCCTTGCACTGGAGATGCATCAAAACTTGTGTGGTCTGACTGCAGTGGGTTGGGAGCCTGTTCCATTTTTGTGGGTAGCTGTGCATGTGGCTTTTGGGGACAGGTCCTGTAGTTGCTGGTAAATTCCTTGCTGCTTTAAAAGGAAGGGCACAAAACCAGTAGTTGGCTTTGGTTTCAGGACTGTGGCACTGCAGTTATTAAAAAGGGCCTTTCCATGTTTTTCCCATACTTTTCTTCAATGGATTCAAAAGGACATTAGCTAAAAGCACAAAGAGAAATGCAATTTTGTTTCTCTGAAGGTTGAGGATTGAGGGGGTTTACAGCATTACTTTGGAGCTAATAATGATTCAACATTACCAGTCACATAATATGTGTACAAAACACTTCCACGTAGAGAATATAAGTGGGATTTTTTGGATAGAATTACTCCAGATTCTTCATTCAGATGACTTTCATCTCCAGCAGGGAGGCATGGAAGAAAGTGAAATGGATTTATTTGCAGTAAGCTTTATTAGAGAAAAAACTCCTGATTTTCCAGGAGGGAATGAAGTTCACACACATTTCCTTCACAAAAAGGTAGGGTTGTTTTTTTGTCCACCTTGAGATCTGAATGAAATCTTTATTCCCAGTTGGCAATGTGTGACAAAGCATACTTTTGGTGACAGGCTGCAAAAGAGATTAATCATCTGGTGAATTTATTAACAGCAGTAATAAATAAAAGCTTTCAGGGATTCTCAGTGATTTTGCTAGCTTGAATTTAAAAGTATGTGAATGCTGTAAGTGAATTGCAAGATAATAGTAACTAGAGATGTTTGCTCACAATTGAACTTCTCAAGCTATCAGTTGTTTACTGGTCTGGACCAATGAAGTGCTAAAAGCTAAACACTGTAAAATGTTAAACTTTGATGAAAGATATTAAGACAGAAACTGTTTCTTTTGCCAACACTGTGGTCAACAGCAGTGCCCTGACCTGATTACTTAAGCTGATGTTTTTCCTAAATCTGTCATGAATCAGTAATTATCAAGTTTTGCAATACTCAATGATTCTCTTGTGAATAGCAAAATTATTTGTTATTGTAGGTTGGTATTTTCTAAAAAGAAGTGTTCAACTCTTGCATCTGCAACCTCTACACAGTATGTTTGGCTTTTTTTTTTTTTTTTTTTTTTTTTTTTTTTTCTTGCCTGGAGAACTGTGGAATGCCACAGCAAATCTCCTGAAGAGTTTCACAAAATGTGAGGAGAATTCAATCTGGTCTAATCTGGAAGTGACCCCTCTGGTGTCTTATAAAATAAACTTTCGTGTCAGCGTGTTTTTCCAGTCATGGTTGGAAGATTTCCAGTACAAGTATTTAGTTATGGGGCTTGACTTGTAGGGCTTCTAATAGGAAAAGGAACTTGTACAACATATTGTTTTTATTAGTGGTGTGTTCTCATAGCAATTTAATATGGCAGTGCCAGAAAAAATTCCCTTTTGCCTTGCACCAAGTGCTATGCAGTTGTGTGAGCTGGGTGTGCATGGGGTCAAAAGTGGGACCAGGGCCCTGAATTGGGCTGGAAATTCAATCCATGCTTCCCAAGATTGTGGTGGCATAATACGAACAGCTGGCTTTGGAGCCCCAGTAATCCTTGCAGCCCCTGGCAGAGTTTTCTGAGGAATGAGAGACCAGAATTAGGGGAATTAATCAGATAACGTGAATGAGAGATGTGGTAATGTGATGCATTGTCTGTTTAGTCATTTCAACAGAAGAGGTGGCATGGCAAAACCTCTGTATGGGGCTTATTTGGTGGATGTTTTGGGCTCTGTCCATGCACATCTGTGGCTACCCCCCCGGAAACTGCACTTCAAGCCATGTGTGAGGGCACTGTGGAACTACCATCCCTGGATCCTTTTCTGGGGGATGCCACTGAGGATGTGGTGAGTGGGACCGTGCTCCCCGCTGGCAGCAATCAGGGGAGAACGTGCAAACAAGCAAATCTAAATGCAAATGTTCACGTCCAACACTGGTGGAGATTTATCCAAATGATAGGGGAGTTGATAGCAGGAAAATGAAAAAGAAGAAAAAAACGAGGAAATTTGAACCATCCAGTTCTTTTTGGGTGAAAATTGCTTAACTTAGATTTGTGGTTTTAAGTAAACGTGCACATTAAAAGAATGCTGACCTTTAAGAAAGTGAGTTTAGATGATTTGCTATTGCTGCTGGTTAAAGCATATGAATTTAAAGGCAGCAGAAAATGCCATAAACCTATGAGATTGGGAATGCACCATGGGAACAAACAGCACCCTGGCAAAATAAAGAGATGTTTCTTCAATGGATCTCCATTAAAAAGCTCAGCAGAGTTCCTTCCAAACTCTGCAGGCAGGAATGCTGCAAACTTCTCAAAGAAAAATGCACAGCGAAGTGGGGAGTTAAATAGTATCACCGTACTTTGCTGTGAAACAAAGAAGGCTTTGATGAGAGTCTTGAGCCGAAGTGATAAGTTGTGGATCCATTGTGTTGGAGTGCGATGAAATTAATTCCTGCGGGAGATAAGGAAAAGGATCTAGAAATGTAGTGCTGCCCTCCAGTGGCAGCATGAGGGGATTTGTCTCCTGTGCTCGCAGGATGTTGGCTGGACGGCAAACAGGAACGTGCAAATATTTCCGAAAGGTCTGTTAGGGTAGTTACAGCCCAAATGTCAGGGCAGCAGTGGAGAAGAGGGGATACGAGACACAGCCGAACTTGCCGTAGTCTGGAACTGCTGAATTGGTGGCTTTGTCCAAGGGCACTCTCAGCCAGAGGAAAGAACTCTTCCCTGCATGCTACATCAATCCTCTTCACTTCTAGTTTGCAAAGTCTTCTGCTCTAGTTCATGAAGAGAGAAGTGTTCATGGATGAAATGAGCCAAAATTATGAATCGTCTGTGCAGACTCACCTTAAAAAGGGAGATAATGTCTTTGTGGAGAGTGCCAGCATAATCTGCAATTAAACTAATTTTCTTTTTGTTTAAACTATGGTAATAACTCCCCTCCACACCCCTTAAATCAGTTTGCCTCTTTAACATGGCATGAAAGAGAAAAGAGTAAGTTATATAAGTGATGTAGCAAGCTGCTGCCCACAAACATTGTGTCCTGTGTGAGGCTTCAGCTGTTGCCTTCCTAAGCAATTACCAGTCCCTCTATGATATTAGGGAAAGCACAGGTAGCACATTAGGGAATGCCTACAGAGGCATCTTTCCTTGTGATCTGAGCTGCAGCAGGGCTGCTCAGTGAGGGTTAAACTTTCTGTCCTGGTGTGGTGTTTTCCGAGGCTGCTGCTCTATCTTCATCTTCTGTGCAAAATATGGTTTCTGTTTCCATTTGGTTAAAGTTGTGTAAGACAAATTCAGGAAAAGAATCTGAGCCTGGCAAGACTAGGAATCCTAAATACAACCATTTGTCCTAAGGTTCAGGTTCTGGGAATACCGACTGGTTTCAGATTCACAGAGTGTACCACAAGGGAATCTGGGAGGGGCTGTCGTGTTACTGCAGTGTGTGTTTTAGATGACGATGGATACCTGTGAGGGGAAGGAGCGAGATCCAGAGGGGAAGGGTATGAAAGGCTCTTGTTGCAAAGTTTCTTTGTGTGTATTAATGTTGGTGTAGCTAAAAGGAAGAGTAAAGATGACATTGATGGCAAAGCGTTTTATCAATGTTTGTTGCCTGTGCGGAGTCTTCAAAGACCCAAATGAGAGGGAGGACTTCTGCTGGGGAAGTGTAATACGCAGAGTCTTAGGAGCACTGATGAATCAGACTTCCCTTTGTCCATGCTTATTGGGCACATCTCCTTCCTATTCATGTTTCCTACAGTCTCTTTTCTTCTGCTCTTAATGAAAGCAATGCTGCCCAGAAAACAAAAATCAGTTTTTGTGGGTGCAGAAACCCTGGAAGTACGGACAGACCTATGAATATACACATACCTGCACACACGCAGAGTAATTACAGCCATGTGAGGGCCTTTCTGGTGGCACCTGCTCTGTTTCCATGGCTTCTGCAGAGGCTTCTCTGTAAGCTACACAAAGCAGGTGCTGCAGGTTGTCTCTGGGATTAAGAGTTAGGAGAAGCCCCTTTGAGCACAGAACCAGGAAGTCAGAGCATGGTTGCTGGAGGCCACAGTCAAAGACCTCCCTCCAGAAAATCCTGGCCTTTTCTAAACTGCTGTGAATGAGGCAAAATCTTTTCTTTGGTGGGCTGATGTTTGACTCATCTCCATGACTCTTCTCCTCCAAGGGATGCTCTCTTCTATTAAGGTAAGATTAGACATTGTGGCTCAGTTCCATTGGTCAGGGTATTCTTTGGTCTGTCCTGAATCTGAATCTGGTGGAATTCAGAGGCTGGTTGTAGTATCTGATGCTGATTGTTGATGTAGAGAGATGCAGATGCTCTGCAGGAACTGCTTAGTGATTTTGTAGACATTTAGAGGAAAGTTGGATGGAAACTTCCAAGGATAACTAAGTCCAGTTATGGGCGTGGAGTAAAATATCATGTCAATTTATATAGATTTTAATTCATATAGATGTTAACTCATAATCGCACTGCACTGATGTACATGCAATATTCTTATAATGACAGCCTGAGGCTTTAAACCTTATCAGAATTCTGAGCATAGAAGATTAGACTGAAGCACATGACAGCTGAAAATACTACCTATGAAACAACAGTGAAATAGTAATTTGTTAGTGTTTTGTTACATCTGTCCCTTCATGTGGATGTTTTGTCCCACGTCACACAGTACAATTTATCCAAGAGTAGGTGCTGTTTTCCTTGCTTTTCCCATCTGTCCCATCCCCCTGACCCCACCTGGCTCTCCAGGGTTCAGTGTTGCCCCTGTGTTACTTTGGTTCAGTGCTTCTCATTGATTTTAGTTCAGCAGGTAGTCTGGGATATCTCAAACAGAAGAAAAACACTCAACAGAGGAGCAAACAACTGCTCTGTGCTTAGGAACATCTTCACCTTTCATCAAGCCTGGCAGAGCTGCTCTGAGGCTGGAATGCGAAGTAGTTTCTGGCTCCTCTGGTGTCTTTTATTTTGTGTGAGACACAATCCGTGTCAAGGATGTTCCCCAGACTACCTGCGGAGGTTAATTTGCTTGAGAACACATTTGCAGCATCCTTCAGGCATCGGCTTAAAGACGGAGCAGTTGGATCTCTCAGGAGGTTCCTGCTGCCTTGTAGCTGCAGAGCCAAGAACATGACTCCGCTTCCCATTACAGCCATTCCCTCTCCCGCTCCAGGGGGAGCGGAGCCCCCGCGGCGGAGCTCTGTCGGTTCGGCAACGCAAAGCTGCGAGCGGCAGGAGCAGGGAGCTGCTTTCCGCCGGCCTTGGCAGATCCCCGCTAACACCAGGTAGCTGCTGAACTGAATTTGCCAGTTCCTCCAGCTGCCCTGGGGAGCTTTTAAGTTCCTTGAGCCTCATTCTTGCCCGCATGGAAGTTACAAGATGTGACAGCTCTGCCAGCAGGGCTGGTAAATTCCAAGAAGCCCAGATACTGGATTCACAGAAATTACAGCCCTGCTGACCACACTGGTGGAAGCAGAGATGTTTTGGAGTTTCATGAGCCTTAGCTGTTTCTCCATGTCATTTACAAGTTCCAGTCGTGCATCTGCGTAAAGGGCTTTGGCACAGGCAGCCGGAGCTTTCCGTGGCTGCAGTCACAGCCAGCACAGTGCACAAGCAGCTCTTGGAACCTTTGCACAGCTTCTAAACCTGGTGGTCCCTGGCCAGGGTGATTTGGAGCACATCCCTCCTGTTGATTTAGCAATTTCAGGGGTGGGATATTATCTAGCACATCGCTAATAACCTTGTACTTTTATTGGAGCCTAAAATTGATGATTTGGGGAGATAATAAATTCTGCTTCTCAACCAACAAGTTGGGAAACCTCTCTGTAGTTTCTTGATGTGGAGGGAGATTGGAAGTAGAAAAGTCAAGTTATCAAATACTGAGAATATGATCTTTGTGATTTTTCTACAGAAATATTTAGATGACAGCAGTTTCTAAATTCTGTCAGTGTTTTCCTCTGGTGAGAGAGCAGACATGATGTATTTAGATGGCAAAGAGGGTGGATTTTAGTTTTATAAAGTTGGGGTAAATTGGCTAAAACCACATCTTACCCTCACGTTTTACCTCTCAGAATTTACAAGTACCCTATTAACTGTAGGTACAGCACTGAGAAAAAAACCTACCGGTTTTCTTAAAATATCTGTTATTTGGACAATTTGTTAGAAAAGATATAAAAATGCTGAACTTTTTCTTTTTTATGGATAGCAGGCATTATAGTACATGAGCTATTTGCATCAAAGGATTCTAAATAACCTTAATGTCTTTCCCCTTCACGTTCTGTAGAGATCATTGAGGTAGAAACAACTTTTTCCCTAAGTGTGTAAAATGTACAAGTTGAATCTTGCCACTTTGTGACATTTGGAGCCTGGACTTTGCAACTTTAACATTCTTTCAGCATTATTTTTTTAGGAGTGTAGTTACATATGTAAGCATTCATCTGTAATATAAATTGATGAGAACCAATAGAATATGTGATATATATTTAAAAATAACATGGCTGCCACAATAGATTGGAAAATGGCAGGAGGGAAAAAAAGAAGTTTGTATTTGGTATTTATATGGTGTATATACCAAATAAGCAGAGTAAGAAAAATTCATCCAGATGGGATATTCCTTATATCTGTGTACATTACCACCTAAAACTGTGTCAGTGTCATCAGGCAAACAATGGAAAAGGAGATTTCTAGTTGGGTCTGCATTTCCAGTGCCTTCCTTTGTGTTCCGTTTGCAAACACGAGCAGTTTTGCTCCCAGGGTATCTCAGTACGGTGGGGAGGTCGAAGAAGCTGATCAATCATAGAAAATATTCTGGAAATGCTTCCCTTGGTAGCTGACACATGGGTTGTTAATCATTCCCCTTTCCTTGAAAAAGGGAGTGTGGCAATATATCTTCATGTCAGAGCAGTTTTCTGTGTCCAGGGTCTCTCACTCTGGCTCTGCACATCTCAGGAGTCGTGCCAGTGTGGCGTCTTCCCTCCTGATGTAACTCTTCCTTCAGGATGTTGTGGGCAGCTCCTCTTCTGGGTTGCTGCTCTGCACATGTTTTTTCCATTATATAAGCAGCAAAGTGAGCTGGCACTTGTGAATCTTCTTGCACCCTGCCCCCCTTGACTGGCAACTCTGCCTCTCATAACTAGGCATTGAATTTGCTGGAAGGAGCAAGAGGGCAGATTCAGCTGGTTTGAAAATTGGCCTTGATGTGTGTGACTCTAAAGTAAATTTTGTCAAAGCCGTTGATGAATAAAACTTTCCTCATGTTTTCCCTTTTTGATTCGAGTTAACTCCTTCTTTACAACCTTATTACTCGCCTTGTATATATCTCAAGTATGATGGTTGCAGCTACTAAGAGAGTAATTAAACTTCAAAGCTTTGTTATTAAAGACTCAGCAAGGACACCCCAAAGCAGAAGAATTTGCAGTTAAGACTGTACAAATCCATCCTTAACAAGCCCATAGTGAGTAGGGATTATGTAGCACAGGAATAGCATTTTCTGTGTGGGGCATCCTTGCAAAATCTGAACATAATGAACTGCATGGAGTACAGTACACAGCTGAATGTTCCAGGATTATGATTTTGGGATTTTCTGTATTTCTTTTAATAGACATGGCTTTGCCTTGAAGGGCGTAGCTGAAAATAATTTCAGATAAGCAGGACTCTGCAGTCCAGGATTTTGCCTTGACAGTCATCTGTAAAAAATGTTAGTTGATGTTTCATTCCAAAATCACGAACAAAAGCCTTGATTCTGCTGTTAGATCTGGGTTTATGAATCATCAAAAAGTGCATTAACCTATGTGTGTGGGTGGCTAAACTGCAGCGTGTGCCCTGAGCTGTTGCTCCATCAGGACTGTGGAGTCATCCAGAAGGGTGGACAGCTTTGTGCTCTTCCCTGTCTGTGCTGAGGAATGGGCCAACTGGGAGGTGGATTCACCAAAACTGGGAGCCCATGGACCTCCGTGCTCATTACTCAGAGCTTGCTGCCTGCAATGGGCATTTCTGGAGCACAGCTTTGGGTGTTACTGATTGCATGAGCCTGATGGAATAAATATGGCATCTAAACATTCCCAAGCATGCAGTCAGGGGACGGTGGGGACTCTCATTTACAACATCCTTTTCTTGCTGAGATACTTGGGCCGAAATTCAGAGGATGTGTAAAGTTATCTGGAAGTCTTCTTTGGGTCCTTAAAGGAGGAATTACACATTCTCTCTTCTGATACCATAACCTGCTTCCTCCACAGTCACCTTATTTTCTTTCCTCATTGCCAAGGCTTCCTCCCTTCACCAATGTTTTGTTGTTTCTTTGTTATTTCTCCCATTTCCAGCAGGAATTGTGGAATAGTGCAGTAAAATTTACATGATTTTTGGGAAGAATTACTGTTTTTCATATGCACTCTCAGTTGATAGATTTTCAACAAAGGTAAAGCTTGAAGGAACCCCTACTGAGCAGAGGTACAAAAAGAAGTGAATCTCCATTGCTACATGTAGTGAAGCTGTAGAACTCCTTGCCTCAGGCATTATGGACACTGCAACTTAGGTGGGTTTGGGGGGATATTGGGCAGGTTTGTGAAAAACCAATTTGTTAGGGATGCTAAATGCATGGAAACATATGTCCTAGGGAGTTAATGAGCCACAGATTGTTGGAGAGCATTTGGGAAAATACCTCTGAGTTTACCTTGTACTTGCACCTTGTTTTAGTTGCTGTCAGGTGAATTACTTGGATCTTTGGTCTGTTATCATTAAGAGAAGTGTTTTTGTAGGGAATGCCTACCTCAGATAATTTTTTGTTTGTGTAGAGATTCCTAGGAAGTACCAGTCTGGTTTCTACTGCTTCAAACGCAGTGAGAGCAGAGGGGGAGGTTAAACACATGAGTATTTAATTAATGTCTTATCAAATGCTTCCTCCTTGTTGTCTCTTCATTTTTCTCCCAGGTTGTCCTGTTGTAAGTGAATGTGGTGCTCTGTGGTTCAAGTGCAGCATCTCATTTGCACACTGTTCTCTGGCAAAGGCTGAACCAGGGAGTGGCAGCAGGTAATGGAAAGGGAGCTTTCCCTCTGGGATGGCAAAGGAGTCCCGGGGCAAGAACTGGTGAATATTCTCTTGGCAGTGAGAATAAGGGAAGTGAGGAGAACGACAGTTAATGCCATTTTCTTGTGGCTTTCACTGCAGGCTGATTAGACAGTAGCTGAACTGGGATAGAAGTGTGAAAGAGGAGGAAAAAAATATGGAGGAATAAACGATCCCTTTTTTGCCTCTATCCTCTTTCTGGTGAGGCTTCAGTGAGAGAGCTCTGAAGCTGCCCATGAGCATTCAGCAGGGAGGAGGGAAGCAAAGAAGTTATGGAAAAACCAAGTGTGAGGACCCCATCACTTTGTGAAACACTCTGCCCTGACATTTTGCTGTGAAATGTCATTTTCAAGCGATGCTTCCAACTGCACATCTTTGTGTTTATGTTTCTTGCCTCTTTCTGCAAATCCTCCCTGGAGAATGCATGGACATTATTATTGGGGTTCTGAGAAGCTCGGTAGTTTGTTTTCCCTGCAAAGCTGTTCCCCTCCCTCCCTGAATCAGCTGCATTCCCACGGGAGGAGGCTGCCTTTCCCCCCTTCAACCCTCCCCTGGGTTGATCTCTTTGGGCTGGGGCTGCTCTCAGCCTGATGCCTGTGCTGCAGCAGCCGTGGCTGTTCTGTGCTGCAGCAAGTGCTGCCTCCTGACACTGGCTCCCCTGGGGGATCATTAGCAGGGTGGAGGCTCTTCACTTTCCTAGAAACAGGAAGAGAAGAAGAGCCTGAGAGATGGGAGGCCCAAACAATCTAGAATTAGATTACAGTATGAACTCCATGACGTCAGCTCCCTTCAGTCTTCCCACCCATTGGCTTTCTCACGGCATTTCTGCTGAGGCTGGTCAGGATCTGAAGATATCCATAATAAAATGCTAATTCTTTTGTGGTCCAAAGGGCCAGAGCTGCCAGTCCCACACCCCATGACTGGCAAGTCAGGAGTGTGGAGAGCTGCACATTGAACTGCACAGGTAACTGCATTTATCTAACAGGCGAAAATTCAGAGCACTTCAGAACTACTACAAGTGATATAGTCACCTTCAAGTCTTGTCAATTTAAATAAAACCTACAAGGAGTAATAAGGTTTTTTCCATCCTTTCGCTGCTAGCTCCTTTCTGCAGCAGTTATTCCTCGTGCTTTGTGTGTGCTTGGTCTGTGGAGCTATGCCATTCACTCATGAATGATGTGCTGGATGTATTTTTGGCAGTAGTAAAGGTCAAAATAAGTAAAGCAATAAATAAAAATGTTTGGTGAATTTCCCCTTTAATACAACTGTTTTAAAATGATAGGCAATAGCAGAGGAAAAAAATTAGTGAAAGACCAGTGTTTCTAAGTCTTGGTAGCCTTGAATTATTTTCCCAGGAAGGAGAAAGAAAGGGGCTAAGAAACCGCTTTGGTTCCCTTCAGAACCTGATTGCTAGCTGGAGACAATGTGGATCTCCATGTGCAGAAATCCAGATTCTGTGCGGATGTTGTAGGTCCCATTTCCATGTGCTCCCAGACAAAGCAAGGTGTGGATTCTCCAGAGGGGCTGGAGTGAGCTCAGTGTCACTGCCTGAGATCAGTGCTATGAAACTGGCACTTACCTTTCTGACCTTGCAGACAACATCTGCTTACTCAGGCTCCTTGTCTCACTCCTGGAATTCCTCTTGCCCCCAGCCGTGTTTCCTGCCTCTGGAAGGTGCTCCATGTCTCTGCACGTTCGGCAGCACCTCCAGACAGCTTTGGGATATGCAAATTCCTCTCTCTGGGGAATGGTTCACTGCAAGGATTTAACCTGTGCACCTGTGCCAGCACTTCTCATCCCCAAATACCTGGATTGAGGATCTGAATACCCATTTGACTTCCTACCAATGGAACATAATGAAACACGCCTTTAGTTAAAAAAATGCTGACAATTTGTGGGATGGAGATGAGTTCCAGATCCTCATTCTTATTCAAAACCTGTGGCCAGACTTGTCTCTGTGTAGAAGAAATGGGTAAAACTCACATGGAGACAGCCAGGAGGTTGCATTTAGTTTTTGAGCTTCAGGTCTGGCTAGGAATAATGAATAAAACTATGTCAGTTGACTCTGCTATATCCTAATTATGTTCTGAGACATTCCCTTGCCCCTCAGAGAGCTGTGGAGGTAATTTCTGTCTGTCAGACTGCAGGTAAGATTTGCCAGGTTGTCTTTTGGAGCAGTTGATACCAGCAGGTTCTGTGATAGAGTTGATATCTTGCTGCTTCCTTCAGCTTCAATGTCACAAATTCATGTGTGCTGGGATGCTCAGAATGGAGATACAAGACCTCCAACATATCCACAGATGTACTGGAGGGTCCAGGTGCTTTGCTCTGAGCCAATGTTTAGCTGGAAAATTGTGGTATCAATAGAAAATATGTTGGCGAGGACTGTGCTCTGCAGGTGAGGCTCAGGTTTCTTTTGGAGACACAAGAACCCAAGAGCCATAAAGGTCTGTCTTGCACTTGCCCAGGTGTCACACCCCATTAAAATGGGATAGCTTTGTTCAGTCCCTGAGGGAATTGTGGGGTGTTAATGTTACACCCTTTGCTGTGCTCCAGTTCCGTGTAGCTTCTGCTCCATCAGCAAACAAAGGGTTCCTCTCTGTGTTCTCATTTGTCTCATGGAAACATACATACAAATCCAGAGGTGTATTTTTGTGCATGTATTATAACAGTACAAAGCAGATTGTAAATAATTTTGTTTTACTTTGAAATAATTTCAAGTAATTTTGAAATCCTTTGGACAGAAGTGACCCTTGCCGTTATCACTACCTTTAAATTTTAGGTATGTCATGTCAGTCTTGTATGAAGAGAATACGTAGTTCAAGTAACCACCTGAGGCAAGGACACAGTTCTTTTTCTTCCATTTTTTTTTCTCACAATCTGGTTCTAATTGCAGCACCCTGCTCTGGGAGGGAGGGAGGTGTCCCACTCAACAGCACCAGTACCTTTAGACTTCCCCTTCAAGGTAAGGCTGTGTTTTTGTAGGAGAGCTGTCAAGGTTTTGCTGGGATGACATTTAACTCCTGTGTCACCATCACAATATTGCAGCTGTTCCTGTTAGGAACTCCTGGATGCTTGTTTAGATGCTGAAGGCAATGCATTAGGAACTGATGGTGAGTGATTATTATCCAATCAGTTCCTGATGCAGTATCTGCGACATCAAAAACTCTGCGGTGTTTTTGGTTGCCATTTTTTAATTTTAAGCTTCAAATGTTGAATCTTAACAAGGTCAGTATACTAGGAAGGAAAAAACCTCCAACTTAATTGCACCACTCAGGTTTTTAAGGACATTTATACCTTTTAGCTAAGAAATGCTAAGAATAAATATTACCAAGAATCACTCTAGGTAGCACTGCTGGAGAGCATTATATATCTTGTGCAAGTTTTACTTTTTAGTTCTTCAAACCTGTTGTTTCCTGGTTGAATAGTTGAACACAAATTACTCAGCAAGTTTGTTGTGCTTCTCCAAAGGGCAGGAAATGATGTAGGCCTGCAGCAGGACGAGTCTGCAAATTCACTGTGTGTGAGTTGTGAAATTCAGAAGAAGCTCCAGCCCTGTGCCAGCGTGGGTGGGCTTTCTGTATGCAGCACTCTGGCAGTGAGAACTGCAGACCTGATGTCTCTGTCCCATTTCTCACACTTGTGCTGGAGCTAGAGAAAACACTGCATTGGAAAGGAATCATCTAGTTCCAGACCTGAGCCTTGAGTGTCCTCTGGATGAGTGTGTGCCAGGGGTGTTTGTCCATTTGCTGTAGGTCTGGGTGTACTGAGAGCAAACGGCACGGCCCACATAAACAGCACATGGTCATGACAGCCCTCAGACATCAGGATTTCTGCTTTTGCCCACTTCTGTTTGAAAGTCACTGATTTTGGAGACAGTTGGGGTTTGTATTTCTGTTTCAGGCCTAAAAAGAAATAATCTGGAATGTGTCTGACTGACTGATTTAATGAAGCTGCTCTTCCCACAGGGGTGCCCTGGTTGTATTTAACTGGTAACTTGTTTCATTACTGCTTTCGTGGCACACATGGTCTGCCCTAAAATACTCTGCAATCTGTGTCCCACAGATATTTTCACTAACTTCAGCTTTGGGTAGGGAAGACAGATGCTTGCATTGGACAGGGGAGTGTCGGGTGACATGTGGTGACAATGAGAATGACAACTAAATCCGTTTAAATGTTGTGCACAAGCTACACTTTTACACCAGTGGTACTTCTGTTAGCAGCTCCTGAGGCAGCAATGGTGTCCCTTCACCAGGGCTGTTTCAGACAGGGAATTTTATCTCAGAACAATTTTCTTCTAAAATTCTTCAGGACTAAAAAGAACTCAGGTCATACGTGGTCTTGTTGAGCATCAACTTCTGTACATCAGTCAGTCACCTTTTAGCAGGTTCCTTTGATCCCTAGTGTAAAACAGGAATATTTTCTGGCAGGCTGCAGATGCTCCTTGGAATCTCACACATAAATAAAACCTAGGGATGTATCTATAAGGATTGGCCATTTGGAGCTTCCAGCCACAAAACTGGGGTGTAATAAATATATTTTATGTGCTCTGGATATATATAGTATTTCTTTTTGCTATGTATCCATAAGCTGACTAGAGCTATCTAATGTTAATGAGAATCTTGTAAGGATTTCTGAATCTTTGGATTGTTTCTCTTGAGCTGGGGAGCTTCAAATGTAGACAAGTTACGAGAATCCTGACTGGTTTGAGTTGGGACTTTACCAAGGTCATAAACATGGGGAAAATGGATTGCAATTGTTTTGGGTAATGGAAAATTCAGCATAGAGGGTGGTTCTGGTGGAACAACAATCTTTGAGCTTGTGAGAAGTCTGGACACAGACCTGTGTGTATCTTTAAAAAATTGCAGATGCAAAGGATTAAACACAGAAAAGTCATCGTCAGCCCTATGGTTCAGGGCTAAATCAGTGGCTTCAGGAGGTATTTTGTCAAGTAACACTTTCAGGGTGGTTGAAATGAGATGGGACTTCAGAAGAAGTTGTGAACACAGTTAATGACGAGATTGTTTGCTGCTGCAGGGTACTGCACCAGGGAAACTGGGAAAGACAGGGGGCAACAAGGAGGTTGGTGTATGGTCTGGATAAGGCCATGAGGCTCATCCTGTGTGTGTGGCACATTTGGGCTTTGTGCACTGCAGAAGTGTCTCTTGGGTCTGGAATGAAGGTGCCATGCAGGTCTGCTAATCCATTAGAGCAAAGAAATTGCTGTGTTTAGCATAATCCCAGCTACAACTGTGAGAGAGTTATTAACTGCTCACAGTTGCCAGCTGAGATTAAGCCAAGTCACAGCCATCCAGGTTAGGCCTGCAAGTGGGTTCATGTCAGCTAAATTTCTTCCCTGAATGTCCTACACAGGAAAAAATGGCATAATTCCACAGACAACACCTGGTGCTGTGGATATCTGTCATTAAAACATTTAGGTTCTCTCTGCATCTTTTCTGAGAGAACTATTATTAAGCAATTTACTGAATAAACCTGGTTTATTTGGTGATCTTTGGCATGCCCCAGTGTGGGTGTGAACTGATAAAGCAGACTTGTTCTTTCTGGTTCAGCTTATTTGGCTCCCCTTGTATTATAGGGAATACAATAAAATACCCATTCCAGGGAGCTCTCTGACTTCTGAACAAAAAACATTTATGTAAAAGATCTAAAAGTGATGTGCCTGTTTCTTCAGCTCCTTCACTTACCTCCTTTACTGCTCCTGGAACTCTGCTGACCAGCACCCTCAAGCCAGGGTGCCACACCTGGTAGGGAGCTCTAACCAAACCCTGCTTTCCTGTTGGGCATTAAATCTCACATTTTTAGGGGTAAAGTGCCAGAACTACAAACAAGAAAAGAATCAAAAAAATTTGATGCACTGGAGATGTCTGATGAAATTAGAAGAAAAGCAGGCATTGAGAGGTTGTTGTGGAGAAAAGCCATATGAAAGTTTTCTGGAAGATGAAGGAAAACATCAAGGTGTTTCCTAGAGCTATTTACCTGCAGGACACGAGAACAAGATCCTTCCCTGTCCCTGTGTGTTTCATCGTGGTTTGCTGCAAGAGCAGCACACTGAAGCCAGGAGAACCAACTGTTCATTCCCTGCAGGAAGTCTCTGGCTGCTGCAGGGGAAACTGTGGGCCCACAGGCAATTCCAGGGAAATCCTTGCCCTGACCGAGCCCTCCAGCAAACAACAGGGCATGAGCTGGCATCAGGGGTTTGTGCAAGGTTGAGCTGCTTTCCTTACCCTGCCCACTAAAGCCATGAGAACACAGGGCACAGCCTGGGCCATCACTGATGGGGAGCTGTTGGATTTTCTCTGGAATAAATTCCCAGCAGCCTTGGAGGACACTGGCAGGGGAACTCCTCAGAAAATCCTCAGGAACACCGAGCTTCCGCTGGAACAAACCAGGGCCAGGCCTGGCAGGTGGTCTGATTATGTTTGCTCAGCCAGTTCCACAGGATTTGCCAGACAAAAGAAGGCATCAGGTGGTACAGAAAGTCCCCAACAAAGCTCCAGATGAACACATACATGACCAGACTTCCTCATCTGTTGCAGATCTGGGAAGCTGAAGGGAAAGGAGAAGGCACAATGAGCAGGAGATGCATAATTTCTATTGGTTCTTGTGTGGCAGGCTGCTAAACACTGCACTGGGGAGATTTCTGATTTCTTTGTGTTTCTTTTGTAGTGCTTCAATTGTTTTCTATTGGTGACAAAAGAGTTACAACTGTGTGGGTCAGTTCCTGTAGCTACTCCTCTCCTTCAGTGGTTTTGGGTGCCTTTTCCTTGCTGCCAGCCCTGCATGCAGTGCTGGCTATCAGGAAAATACCATTTTGGCACAGCACTGAAAGCAGAGTCAGTTTGCTGTGGGTTCTTTTTCAGATTTAGGCGTCCAAATGTATGATTGTAGAACTTCTGTGGAAGCAGAGTCTCCAAAGGAGTAGAAGGAGACCATTTCTAGACAGGAATTTAGACAAGCCCTACAAGAGCATGGTAAATAGATATGGATTAAAAGTACAGAAGGTCCCTGCACAGGTTAGATGTTCTTCCAAGGCTAAACATCCATTTCCTGTCTCATAGGTTCCCTATGAGTGAGAAGGTGCTCCAAGTTCCTTATCTCTGGTGCCTAAAAGCCTTATGGTAAAAGAAAGTTAATCTTACTCTAACATATGTAATCCTGTAATTTAAACTCTGTCTCATGCACAGAGGGGACAGAGCAATTGCACCCACGCAACCTCAGCCCTGGCACTTAAATTTTTCATTACTTGACTCTTCAGCTCTTCAGCCTTGATGAACCCATGGCATAGCCTTATCTTTTTTCTTTTATTTTACATGGATGTAATAAGATTATGGAATGAGTGTAAGACTGATTCAAAGAGAATTTAGGACTTCCAGCTCAAAGATCAAACTATGAATCTTCAAATTTTTTTTTGCATTGTAATTTGCAGGGCAAACCTTTAATGAAAAGTTCAGACAAAATGAAGTTTTGCTTACATTTGGAGTTGGATAAATAGAAGGTGGTGCTCCAGCTCTAAATGCTGCTGAAAGTAAAGATCAGACTTTAAAAAAAATCAGTAGTTAAGAGATAATCAATGTTTGAAACCTGAGCAGCTCACCAGGAAAAGAGCTCTCCATTCACTGATGACTTGCTGCAGATTTGTGTTACCCGTTTGCACACTCTCCTTACTGGTGGAAAGTATTTAAGAATTTTCTTTCTGTCCTGCAAAAAGGCTTTTTTTAAGTCTGTGCTATTTAATTTTCCACTATTGCAGCATGATGGGTTCCAACTAGTTCCCTAGCTTTAGTGCTCATTTGTATGTCTTGTTTAAAAAGATTTGCTCGTAAATAGGGAGATGGAAAGAAGTCATTAGAGGAAGGATGAAAGGCTTCTGGAATAATCCCATGGAAGATAATGCAAAAACTTGTCTTGATTTCACCGAGGCAGGATTTTATCCAGCAAATAATAAGTGCACATTGTTGTCATTGGTGTAATTACTACAGGGTTTTTTTAATGAACTCTTGAAACTTGCTGAAAAATTTGTTTTTCTCTTGTTTTGGTTAATGCAATGGCAGCATTCTGAAGGTGAAGGTGTGAAAGGTAGTTCTGGCAGGATAACAAGAGAAGAAGTACTTAAAATTATTTCTGAAACTTAAAGCATACAAGGTGAACCAAAAGAGCCTCTTAACCAGAACAGTCATAAGAAGAAAATCATAAAATAATCAAGGGATTAAAATTTGAGATTAGCCTGGACTGATTCTAGCACTGATTTGAGTCAGTGCTTGGAATGAAGCTTTGCTGGATTTGCTAGCATAGCTTCTTTTTGGGGCATTTTTTATCAATCCAAATGGAAGGACAGGTTCCATCTTATTCATCAGCAGCAGTTTGGGAAATGTGTGGCACTGTTGATGTCTGCAGGGCTTGGACTGGCTGAATAATTGAAGAGGGATTTAAAATATTTGAGTGGAGTAGTCAGATAAATTTTTAAAAATCATACAAGGTAACTGATGTTTTTATTGCACAGCATTTTAAGACTTACTCAAGCAGTATTGAAGAGAAGAAGACACAGTAGACAAGAACAAGTCGGCTCAATAAAATGAAGGACAAATTGTAAGGGTCTGATTGGGGACAATGCGTTTGTTCCAACTGCAATTTTGCCTCCAGTCCAGAACTAATACATAAAGCTTATGTTGAAACAAACTTGGTATTGAAATGAGTGGGGCTTTGCCATTGTTTGGAGTTATTCTGGGATGTCACCACAGGTTTTATTTGCAGATGCTGACAAGTCAATTGTACCCACATGCAAGTTATCAGCTGTAATCATGGTATTGCAATGCTTGCCCTCATCATTTGTCAATTAACACTTGTTTGAGAAGAACAGATTGAATTCATGGCCTTATTTCAGTCTTTATGTACATTCCAATCTAGAATAAAGGTGGTAACTCTTCTGGAAGAGTAGTGGTTTGCTGGCAAGTGCTGGGAGCTGGGAAACTGGGAATGTAGCAAGGCTGTGCAGGCTAAGGAGATATTTCTTGTAAGCAGGGAGAACAGAGGAGATGTAAAACGAGCAAGTAATAAAAAGTGTGGAAATCGCTGATCCTTTACAGTAAGGGGTGGAGCACAGCTGCTGGATTTTGTGTAGTTTTGGGATGGGAGCCCAAACCCTTCCAAGAGCACTGGTGTGCTCCTGTCTCTGTACCCGAGTAAGAATTAGGTTCCTGTGCCTCCCCCTGGAATAACACTGCTGCACTGGAGAACACCCACACCTTCTGCACTGCTCCCTTCCCCTGCAGCTGCTGGAGAGCTGCAACCCTGAGGAAGAGGCAGCTTGGCTTCCCCTGTGCCCACAGGAGCTGAGGCACAGCCTGAGTGGTAGCTTTTCATCCCAGGGAGATATTTGACTTCTCAGCAGGAAGCAAGGGGATATGAGGGCTCTTCAAAGGGACAAGGGTTGTCTGAGAGTCCTCCAGCAGAGCATTGACTGAGAAGATCCAGGTCTTTGACTTGCAGCTTGGTAAAATCACAATCCTGCTTCCTCTGCACAAAAAGCTCAGCATCGCCATTGATGTCCTTTCACACCAAATTGTCCTTCTAGCCAAAATGTGTGTAAATGTTGTTCAGGTGGAGTGAGTTTCCTGGAGTGTGTAGGCACAGGTTCTGGTGACTGGGAGCTGACCTGGGAATGCATTTCTGAGCAGGGTCAATGCCTGGATGTTTCAGGAACAAACATCTTTCTGAGCCCTGATAAATATCTGTCCAATTAATTTGTTCAATGTCATTGAAATAGCATGGGCTAAAACTTCATGAATATCAGTTCTAGGAACACTTTTAATGACAGTAAGAGAAGTTACTTTATTCTTTTCATGAAGGCCTGTATTGCTGGGTATTCTCTTCTTTCAAAGTGGCTTATTCTTGCTTCTACTGTGTCCAGAGCTTGTTACAGGAATGTTCATCAGCCAAAGAGCTCTTCAAAGCATCATCACCTTAAAAAAGCTGAACTCATCCGGAACTGCAGGAACGGATCAGCCATGAAAACCCAGTTGTGACTCAGCTCACTTAACAGTAGGTATAGCCTAGTAATGGAATCTTAAGCCCTCATAGTTGAAAAACAGCCTATAATAACTTTGTCCTTTGGAATTTTTTCCAGTGTCCAGTTGGTTAATTTATGTAGGTTTTATGCTTTTGTTGTCAATTTTTGACTCATGAAAATTATTAAGTAAAAAGCTTGCAGTCAGCTCCTTGCTACTTAGGCAATTTGGATGGAATTCAGCTCAACTCAGCAGAGGTACAGAGGCTGAAGAAGTGAATAGTTTATAATTACTGTGCACAAACATGCCAGATTGTGGAATCTCTACAGGTAATTGTGAGATTGCTATAAAGACATCACACTTGCCTGCAGAGATTTCCCAGTCTGTGACTTCTATCCAGGTGGAAGAAGAGAGAGAAATGTTTCCTTTCTGCTATTCCATGTAATATTTTAAATTGAATTTTGAGTAAGAACTTGAAGAAGGTTCTGTCATTGAAAGATCAGCTATAACTCAAGAAAACTAGACAATAGTGATAATTTCAATATTGTTTGGATCTGACACTGCTTTCCCAGTGGAACCCTGCCCTGCAAAGGTTGTGTTTTGGATGTCTCCCTGTCAGGGACTGAGAGCAGCACCTTTCCTCTCAATTTCTGTGGTTGTGTACTTCTTGCCCAACTCCATTACTTTTGTATGGTCTCTATTGAACAACTGTAATTTTCCCCTTCTCAACACACATTCTATTTGTAATCAAGTGGCAATGATTTATTTTCTATAACCTCTTCTCTCTGCCCCTTTCTTTATCTAATTGTTGGTATTGGGAAAGAAAGGAGAGGAAATTTGGGTGTTCTCCAGTGGCCATCACCATCTTTTTAGCAGCTGAAGCCACGAGCAGTTTCTCTGGTACAAACCTCTCTCCTTCAGTCCATGTAATTCTCACCCCCTTTATGACTCTCCCACTTGTTATGTCTTGTTGTGCATTTTTACATTTAAATTGGGCATTCTTTGAGGCACAGATTATGAATAGGCTTGTACCGTGCAGGGCTTTAAAAACCAAGAAAAAGTACAAGTGAATGAGAGGACTGTAGAGTTTCTAACCTTCTTCTGGTTCCAAACAGTAAGCACAGGCGATAAAAAAAGGAAAAAATACCCTACTTTAACCTACTTTAATACTCTTTTTGTGAGCAGCAAAGGAGGCTATAAAAGCCTCAGATTAATTTACTCAGTTCTGGTGCACGGTTTTCATTGTAAGAGATTTGTTTTTTGCCAGCACTAAGTGATCCAAAGAATTTGAGGGATGAGGAACAGATCTTTAGTGTGTTTTGCTGTGAAAAATCTTTAATGTGCTTTAGAAGGAAACTAAAGACCACTATTTGTTTCCTTTTGTCTTTTGGAAGTGAAAGGATGTTTTGTAGCAAATTCTTGAAAAATCCATGCAAAAAAAGTCTCCCTGAGATGTGACTCACTGTGACTGCTTGTACAGTATAAACAAATGAGAAACAGCTTGTGTCCTTGCTAAGCAGATTATCAGGAGAAGTTGAAAAGGTTCTTTCTAGAGAACAACTCATTCTCGTCATTTTTTGTAATGCTCATGGAGCACTAGGGAAGGGGAAATGAACACCCAGAGCCACATTTTCCCCTCACCACACCCTGCAGCATCAGCTTGTATTTAGGAGAAAGACATTTAGGGTATGGAACATCTCAGTTCCACTGTGACTTTTATGTGTTTCTTGTGCTCAGCCCATCAGTCACCTCACCCTGCCCGTGCTGGGAAGGAGCTGCACCATTAACGGAGCTGTGTTGCACCTTCTGCACGGTCCCTTTGAGCACCATGTCCCTTTAACAACACCAGTAATAATCCTTGCAGAGTGAGCAAATAGATAAATGTATGAGGAAAAAACTCTCCTGAATACAGAAGGGAACCTTGCTGTTACTGAGAGCTCTGCCCTGGCTGCCTGGGATCGAGGGTTTCACTCTCCCTGTTTCAAACAATCGGGCAAAACCTGCAGAACACCCTTGTTAAATGATGCACTCTGTTCTGCAAATTAATGAGTGTAGTCAGCCAAATTCCATGTTCAAGGGAATGAAAATTTGCACTGCAAACTCTGCTGCTGTGTTTCCAGACAATGAAATTAACTATTGTGTGGCTCTGGAAAACCCTATAATGAGCGGGAGACCAATCTGTTGCTGCATCCCTTTGATGTAAGGAACAAAAAAATGGGCTCTGTGTGCTGATTCACTCTTAAGCACAAAGAATAACTCCATCCTCAGGCTCTGAAACTTTCTGAGTTTCTAACTAACTTTTTTATAGTTAATTACTCACCTTAATATTTGCCACTAGTGACTTGAGGGGATGTTATGTTAGAAAAATCACCATCCTAAAAGTGCACAAGGCAACACATTTGTATTTAACCAGGAGTTGGTTTTAGTATCTTTCCTGTCCTTATATTTTGGTTTATGTTGTTCTTCTGTCATTTTACTCCCGTGTACCTCCGGCAGCGAGGAAAATAAAACTTGCACAGGGCTTCTCTGGTGCCCTGACTGTTATTTCCCAATGATCTACAACAATGGTTATTCAGTAACAGCTGGGCCATGTCTTCTTTAGACAAAGCCACTGTGGGGCTGAAACCTCCCATTGCTGAAGCATAACCGTTTCCCTGGAAACTGTTAACTAGCACGTGTTTTATTGTTTCCAACTGCTTTCCTGGGGTATTTGCAGGTGGTAGAAGATGCTTTCTTAAAGAGGGGTCATAACCTCGTGAACTTTCAGATGTTGCAACAAATTGGGGGACAAAAACATTTTTTTTTCTTTCAAATGGATTAAGTAAATCTTATTATCCAGCCTTTGCGAAACAGACGTAACTCGCAGTTTGATTTTTAGCATTATATCCAGATGCTGATACAAGCAGTTCTGCTGTCAAAATTGTGTCTTGGGAATGGGAATCAAGACCCTATTCCAATAAGATTTCAAATAAACCCAGTGAGAACATACAGACATTAAGATTACTGTGACTTTCTTTTGTCCTGGGTTTTTGTCAGCTGTGGTTTCTTTGCCTGTATGTATTTCTGGTGAATTTGATATTTCAGGGATTTATCTTAAAACTGCACTTAGATCTACCAGAATTTTTGGGTTGATAGATCTCAGGATGAATACAAAATTATCTGTCAATGTGGACAAGATGGTAACCACTTGCTTGGTATTTTAAGTTGAAAAATATGAAAGTATACCTACAATGCAGACACACATGCATTTATGTGTGTATCAGTAAGTAGGGAAGCAGAATTTTGTCAGTAGGAATTACATCTTCATTTTTTCCTATACCAAAATTAAATGTGCCTTACAGATGTATGTATTGAATTTATAAAAAAATCCACATTTTTCTGTGGTACACAGAAATGTTTGAGCTAGAGTTGTTTGCTAAGAGGAGACATCCCAGGACAAAAGAGGGACAAGTAACACGTGACACAGAGTAAAAATGTGGTTAGATTTTAATAAATTCAGCAAAATCCATTCCTAATCAAGTGGGATGAAGAGAGAGCTCCCTCTCCTGTCTGTTTGATAAAATTTATAGTGGCTATTTGTATGTTTACTTTGAGGTATAAATAAAGATAACATTTCAGTGACATGCTGGGAAGCTCGTAATAAAAGGCTTCATCTCTCTGGAAAGAGTAAGCAGGCAGTTAAAGCTGATCTATCCTTTTTTTGAGGCATTCTGAAGCTCTTCTGTTGCATTGGTAGTGTGAAGTCTTGTTTTGAGAAAGGTACTGTCTGTGTAACCTGATTTTATAATGTGGTCTGAACTGGGCACAAAACAAAGCTCCCCAAGCTTAGATGAGAAACTGTCCCCATTTTTCTGAAATTAACTCTCAGCCCAGTGGCAGCTTTAAGCCCTCAGGATCGTGGTTAATAATTAATTTTAAATTTTTTGTTATCTGGAGGACAATGCAAGTATTCAGGGCCTTCCTTCGTGGAATTTGGTTAATGGAACATTTTTGAGATAGAGTTTTCTCGAAGGTACAGCCATGGTAGGTGTTGCTGGGCCAGCCCATCTGCTGCCTTTGTTACAGAGCACATACCTCATTTGTAGCTTAGATACCCCTGGGCCTGAGCTGCATCCCAGGCAGATGTGGACAGTGAGGACAAAGTTTGTGCTGCTCACAGCTGAGCTTTTCCCAAAGATTTGCAACAGATCCAAGCAGTGAAGAAGCAAAGGCTACTGGCAACCAGTTGTGTCATCAGAAGAAAGCAAATAAGTCATATCATGGCTGAAATGCCCCTGTGAACATGACTGTGCATCTTCTAACACTGATTTTACAGATTGCAAAGTTTTTTTTGAGAAATCTGGGCATTCCTTTGTAGATCAGTGACCAGTGTGACTTGGTTGCAAGCTCGTTTTATATGGAAGCTTAATGCAGGTTCCCTCCTGTATCTATCCATGAAAGTCCTTTGCTTCTCTCCCCTCTGTTCCACATCCCATCACTGCTCCAGCTTCTGGCTTTTTATGGGCTGCTCAGTCCCATGACAGCAAGGATCATCAGCATCAAGCCATGGATGCATCCAGGGGTTAAACCCAAAGGTCAGGCTGGTAGGTGACCATAGGACTGGACAGTATGTCCCTTTGCCCTGGCAAAGTCTCTCTCTGGGACCTGCCTTGAAACAGCAGAAAGAGCAGGAGAATGGTTCCTGGGCCAGAGCACACAGCAATCTGGGACAGGGATGTGCCAGATCCCAAGGGAGTTTAGGCAGCACCTGGAGGAGACTTTGCTGGCAGCTGTGGGGAGCTCAGTACCTGGCTGCACTGAGCCCGGGCGACAAGGACAGTTGTCTGTTCCCTGAGATGGCTTTGTGCTGAACAAGGATGTGGGAATGCCACCTTCTGCAGGGATCCATCATGTGTGCCCTGGAGTGCTGGGTTAGAACACTGCTCATTTTTCACATGTGTTTCAGAACTGTATTGCTTGATGGCTTCCTTCACTTAGGCTCATGACTGACTGCATGAAAACTGAATCAAACTCAATTTTTGGACTGATCTGTTTCCTGTCTTGATCTCTACATGATCTGTTGGAAGATACTTGCATTGGGGACAGGAAGCTGAGCTGAGGCAAGAAAAGGAGGGGGAAAAGCAACAGGTTGTACACTCAGCCTATTCCCCCTCCCTTTTCTGAAGAGGAGCCTTAAATAAATTAGTACATAAATAAATTAGCCATGTTTCAGGCCAGAACTTTGACTTCAGGTCAAAGAAGAATGAAAGAATTATCCTCATTGCTCATTGCCTTACTCAAAGCAAGTTTTTAGTCCACAAACCAGGTCAAAACTTTCTCATACACAGCCTGCCTCATGCATACCCTTAGCTGTATTTATATTCTTCAGGAGCATCACACTGGTTATGGCTTTTCCTTGAGATCGATGTGATATCAAATAATAAATAATTATTATGAACTTTTTGCCCACATACTTGTTCTGCTGGAGGTTTTCTGGCAGCAGAGTATGTCAGAGTAATCATCTGTGTGCAGTCACCCCACTCTGCTGCCCAGCAAACCAGCGCTGATTCCTCCCTCTGCCCTCCTTAGTACCAAACTAGTTTTAAGTCTGTCATAAAGCAACTTGGAGACACAGCAATGAACCCACATTGAATTAATTATATTCTGTGAACTTCAGAACTCAGTTTAAGTCATTCCATTTTTCATAGTTGTGAACAAAAAGCAAACGAGGCAATGACAGAGGCTTGAGTGTTGGCAATAAGAAGATTGTATTTTGCTGTATAATTACTATCTCATTAATTCTAACTGTTGAAGAGCAGCTGCTGACTGTTGGTACCAATTTATTTTATGACTAAACCAATGGTCTTGTTCAGCAAATGAATTGACATTATTTTCAGGAAGAGAGCCTTAGGAATATTTACAGAGCTATAGCAGTGATTAATAACAGGAATTATTTACCAGGTCCCCCCACCCCAAATTTAAAAGTCCAGACTTACCAGAACACATGGCTACGAGGTGTTCACCTTTCAGCTATGTTTCTGCAGACTCCAGTGCTGCTTCCAGCCTGCTCACTAACATTTGCAGTCACTTCAGACACCCTGTGCTGCCTGATGTGAGCTTGATCTCACAAAATCACTTAAAAAGAAAACCCGGGGAGCGCTGCCTTACGCCCAGACCTTTCTGCCTTTGCTCCCAGTTTGCCACAGTGACTTTGCTAAAGCGATTCCTCAGTAACGTGAGAGCAGATTAATTTGTCACTGACTGCAGAAGGAGTGGAGAGGAGAGGAGAGGAGGAAGAGTTCTGTCCCTGCTCTCCAATCCCCTCGGAGTCCCCGAACGTGGTGCTGACAGCGGCACGGGGGCACAGCTTCGGTCAGGCCTACTGTGCCGCCGGCTGCTCCCGCCATGGCACTCCCAGCTTTTTACCCAAACACAAAAGCATCTGCTCCTCCAAAACTTCCAGAAGCACTGGAGAGATAGCTGAGAATTACAAGGAAAATACAAGTTTTCTATAGGAAACAGCCTGGCAGTCCACACTTTGTTATTCACTTGATAAGCAGAGTCTTTTTGACAGTCCTAACCTTCTAAACTATAGGTCCTGCTGAGCCCAGCATGAGTCAAACGCTGGGTACCATCTGTCAGAGCTTTAGTGAGGGTTTTTTTTTCCCCCTCTCCTCTTTTGCCACAATCTGCTAAGAGGGGTGCAGAATAGAATTTGCTTTCCTACCCTTAAATGAGAAGGTAGGGAAATTCAATCAGAAGCATTAAGGAAATCCTGCTGTTTGCAAAAAACTCGGGAGGCACTGGGCAGGAGAACAGATTATTCTATTATTCTAAAATCTAAAAATTTTAAAAACAAGTTTATAACATACATAAGCATACATACATAAAACGAAATATATAACATGTATGCCTTGGTAAGTGGGGAGAAAATCTGAACCCTCAAACCGAGCAGGTGATTTTGAAAAATGAGTTTATGTGAACTGTGATACTAACAGGAGTTTTGAAGTGATGTACTGTTCAGAGGTTTCAGCTGTTTTCCTAAAGGCGTGCTCTGAAAGCATATTCCAAATTTCCCATTGATGGACATTTAATAAGAGGAGCTGGCAAAGAAGAAATGCCCCCCTGCTGTGTTGGAAAAGAATTACCAAAGGGACATTTTTATGTCTCATTAGTTTATATTCAGCCCTAAATCAGCACCTGTTCTGAACTCTGTCAAAGTTTGCTGGGACTTTAGAGACACAAATGAGTATTTCTCTTTAATATGTTGCTAACAGAGGGGTTTGGGGTTATTGCAACATAGGTGGAAATGAGAATATAACAAAGCAGTGTCCTGATTTTCCAGGGCTGGGGGCTGTGTGAGATGATATCTGCAGTCACCTGTGCTGCTGTGCAAGGTGCAGCCAGGTTTTGCCTTCTCCTGTCTGCACAAGTGACTGCTTGAGAAGCAAGTCCCCAAGAACCACAGCAGTCACTAGTATTGGAATAAAGAAGTGGAGAATTCATGGATTTTTGTTGTGCACCAGCCTGTGTTTTATAGGGTGGTATGGGGCTGAAGCTGTTTTGTGTTAGACACTGCAGTGTCAGCAGTGTTAGCTCCACACCAGCAACACAGCCCTGTGTGTCCCAGCTGCTGCTTGGGGGACATTTAGTGCCTTTCTTGTCTTTTCTCCCTCAGCTTTATAAGCTGAAGAAAACGTTTAGCCTTGTGACTCCACCTGGACATTGGTGTCAGCAGGGCTTAGTTTCCACTTGAAATGATTGTATTCAACCACAGAAATTCAGGGTATAATTGTGCATGAAGTTTTGTTCAGGTTCTGAATTTTAGGAAGCAGAAACTCTTAATAATCTTTACCAACTCTTTAGGTTTCCTTTTACTGCATCACATTCCACCTCTGCTGAGTTGCATCACATCATTTCAATTTGTGTTAATTTAGCAGAAGAGATATGTGGCTAACTGTGAGCACAGATTGAAAAAGTTCCAATGCAATTTTATTGTTTCTTTAGCCACAGAAATCCTATATTGCCATTATAAAAGGTCAGCGGTGTGATTTTAATGAGCAGTTCTGGTCTCCTTGCAATTTTATACTCATGCAATTTTGCTTAATGCATGCAAGCACTTGTGCTCTCACACAGTGAGATTCATAACTTGGTGTTTGCTTTGTCTCTTCTTGTGAGCAGAGGTGTTAATATGTACAATTTGGGCACAAGCAGGTGGTTACAAAAGTTGTGGTGTGTGGCAGAAGCAGTTTGCATGGAGAAATGGCTTTAAAGGCTTCTGTGTGGGCAGCTGTACCTGTGGTTGTTGCCTTTTAGTTTGAACATAGGATTTGAACAAAAGGTGATGTTGTGACTGTCCCTATATTAGGAGGCAAATGTAAGTACAGTACGTATTTGTCCAGATTCCATTTCCTCCTCCTTGCCTGTGTTTGCTGTGGCAATGGGCAGGGACAAACCAGAGCTGAGCTCTTTGTCCCTGGTGCTGGGGAACACTGCACTGTGGGAATCCCCTTCCTGAGGGGCTAAAGGCCACGGAGGCAGAAAAGATGGAAGGGGAGAGAGCCAAAGCTGATGTTTTAAATTGCTGTCTCACTAATAATCTGTATTTTTTGCAGGCAGGGTAAAGGCTGTGTTTCTCACTGTGCTGCATTGGTGTATAAAGATGCATCTCATTCTGTTTAGTGTCCTGCTAAGCAACATTTAAATCCATGTGCTTCTTTTTGGGATGAATATCTTTGATTTAATGCTGTATTCTGGGTTGTGAGTCTCACAGAAGGAGCACAGGACCCTGTCCCAGCCATGAGGGAGGGCAGGGCAGCTCCAGGTACATCCCTGCTTCCGAGGGGAGCCCAGCCCGGGCTGTTCCAGCTCCACATGCTCCACAAAAAGCCGGAGCACCTGTTTTGAGCATGCTCCTGCTGGGCTCTGTCGTTTGTGTCTGTGCCACTGGGGTCCCACGAGGGGACCGGAGCTTTTTAATGCAACAAGGAAAGCTGGGAGCGCGTCAGATGTGCACTTTCACAGCAGTTGTCTCTCTCTTCTTGAAAAGAACACAGTTCTGAGGTCAAATCACATTCTTTTGATGTAATTAATAAAACTGCACGAGAATTAGTTGCACTTCATCTTGCCAGGCTCCATGTGTGAATCTGAAGGGCTTTTGTAGTTAAACTGCTGGACTTTGTGGATGTCACATTATTCAATTTGTAACAAATTGTGAGAGCACGTTGAAGCATTTAGACAGTACAGCACTTACTCTGGGATATCTGGTATTTTATGGATATGTAGGAAGTGCCCTGTACTTTAATAAAATGACATTTATGTTCCATCAGCATCACTGCTGGGGATGGAGGTATGTATGAAGTGCTGCTCTTTAATTTAAAAGAGTTATTGAAATCAGTGCCTTGTGTTGGCAGAAAGGATGACGTGCAGAACACAGAGAAATTTTATTCTCTGTTGTATCTCAGGTGATACAGAAACTATCATGTCTAACATTATGTCTGAACTAACTAAAAATGAGCAAATAGATGTGAGTTTTACACCAGCTTATTCTTAGAATAAGCTTATTCTAAGAATTATTAAGAGAGCTTATTCTCTCCTTTGTTACATAAAAAAACTTTCTACACCCTTTTGCTTCATAAACTCACTGGCTTAAATGACTGGTTTGACACAGACCCATTTAGTGGGTATTATTTATTACTATTATATTAGAATTGTGGAAGACTCTTAGGCTTCTCTTTAAATTTTAAATACTGTAGGAAAACCTAAGTCAGTCCTGATCCCAGAGCCATTAATTTTTAGTGGCATAACTGCCATTAATTTAGTGAGCCCTGAGGCTCTATGCTATAGATACCAAGTGATGTTTTTAGAAAATGCAGAATGAAAATATCTTTTCAGGAGAAAACCACAAATGTACCTTCCTCTTTTCAAATCTAAAATTACACCTCCAAGTTGCCACGAGTTTTGTGTAAATATAAATATTTCTGAAGTGCACTCCAAAAGGAGAGTTTCTTTTTACTTATAAAAATCATTGAATGAGTAGTTAACAGCACCTTAAAATTTGCTGTTGGAGTAAAATATGTTTTCATGGTATTTGTACAGCACAGATGTTTGTCATGTAGTGTCTTTTGTTACTTATATCCCTGAGCCCCACGTGCTTGATGGGATTTCTCTACATTTTTCATGCTGCCTGACATAAAACTGCTGTTGGAGGCATGGGGTGATTACATTTGCATATGACTGGGGGAATTTACACTGATATTTGACTTTCAGTCTTATGCAAATTACTGGCATTCAATTTGGCAGAAGTAAAATTCCTGACCTTTGAAATGTTCATTTTCAAGTGTCCAAGGGGATCATTATAGGCATTGCTGTCTGTGTTTTATACCAGTGTTTAATGCTTTGGAATAGTTTGAGTTCCTCAGCTCCTTCCTATGGATACTGGGAGATATTTTCCACTGCATATGAGAGTTTCTGGTTTATGATAGCATTTTACAATTTTCCGTGCTTTCTCTTTCATGGGTAACTTAGTCTTCTTTTGGAAAAGCCTCTCTTTTGCTTGTAAATGTCCCTAATTAAATAATGCTGAGATGATCTTATTTGCATATAAATTTAAATCTTGTGATCTGCTCTGGAGGGGGGGTCTCAAAAATCGAATGGTTTTGATTCAGGCTGTGTGAATCAACAACACACAGCAGCCTGAGATTCTTCCTAATATTCTAAAAATAAGCAGAAAATAGGAGCCCATTCTACCTCACTGGTAAATAAGGGAGTGCAGCCATTCAAAACCCGGTTTCAAGTGACAAACTTGTCACTTACATGCTCCCTATTGGAATTTAGGAATAAGATGGAATGAGAGGCTATATGCGTCTGACAATATTTAATAAAAGCAAAGTTAATAGAGCTGAATCCTTCCAGAACTTTTTGTCTCAACAATCTCTGCTGCCCAGTTTTAGTTGTGTGAGCATCAATTTGCTGTTCAGAGCACTGTTACCTGCAGGAACACGAAGTGTTTGTGCCCCAGCAAAACAACAGGAGCGAGTTAATAACACTTCAAGGTTGACCCGCCCTTTATCCCAGAATTCCTTCTCTGTGTCTTCCTATTGATCTGACTCGTGCAGCTTTTTGTCACCCGGGAATTAACAATTCAATGTTTTATTTGACCATTTATCTCTTTAGCAAAATTGTTGCAATCTCTTTGACCTTTTGCAATGTTTATGACAAGGTGTTTGCAGTTAATTGCGCTCGTAAAAGAGTAGAGCTCAGACCGGGTCTAATAAGTGCAGGGAGCCAAGCAAGATTCCTTACAAAAACATTCTAATGGGAGCATTTAGTTTGTTTTCAGTATTATTATTATTATTAAAAGAAATAAAATCTCACTTCAGGCACACCACTGAATTGTTAATCTGGTATAAATCTTATCCTGCCAGTGGAATTCATGTGCTGCCCCTGATTTCTTCAGCTGCTGCACTGGAAATTGGTAATCTGGAAATGACTGCCCTCACAAAGCCTTACAGTTATTTAGTGAGGAACTGAGAAAAAATTACTTCAGTGGCACAGTGGTGTGAAATGTCACAAAACAGGACCAAACCTCACTAATACCAATACTGTGTAAATCACCAGTCACTGGAGAATCCTTGAATTATTTTCTTGACTAGTGAAATACTTTGCTGTCTGTTCATGAGTGAGTAACTCCCCAAATCTGTTCTTTCCCTGTGTCCCACTGCTCTCCTGTTATCAGAGTCAAATGCAGGTTTGCTGCTCTTCCAGCTGTGCCTTTCCCACAGCTCTGAGCACGTTCCCTGTGCTTCCATGTAATTTCCAAGGCCTTGCTTTAACCGATAAGGCCTGAGGTGCTTGGCTTATTCACATCTGCTGCTTTCCTGGAGGTCAATCAAACAGTTCTGCATTCAAGGAGTAATGGGCTCTTACAAAGGAAAACAATTATTTCACTTGAAATCTATTGATCTGGTTTCTGTGGTTCATGTGGTGTTTTGGGTGCAGAACAGTTGCTTGAAACAATTTGAGATCAATTCAAGTGTAACTGAATCAATAGATAACCATAACTGAAATGCTGCTCTTGGTTTTTATAAGAATAGAGTTTTTGCTCCTGACAGTAAAATGAGAATGCTAAGGGTCAGCAAAACAGTTGGAATTGGAAGCTCTTGTGTATTAGTGACAAGTAACTTTTAGTAGTGTTTGCCTAATTTAGTCTAAAGGAAAGCTCAGACATGAACAACAACATGAAAGCAGGGATTTGTTATTTTGAAAATAATTTTTATAAATGTTTCCCGAAGAGTTGGTTTAATTTCTATTCTGAGTATCAAATCATCCAAAGATAAATTTACCAGGTTAATGATAATGTTCAGAATGTTGTCACCATTATATAATTTTGCTTCAAGGAGTAAAATCTACATTTTTAAATTGCCTTACTTCCACAATAGATACTGGTGCTAGAGATTGGTGATTTTATAAACAGGTCTCCTTTCTATATTGCCCACAGAGTTTGGTTTTATTTTACTCATTTCTCTGTTTGCTCCAGTTCTCTTTTCTGTTGAGAGTTTATTCAGGCAGAAAATTTCTGACCATTCAAAAGAAGTTTGAAAACAATAGATGGGGAAAGGCAGTCGGGGTATCAGAAGATGTATTTTGACATTAACTCTTTGTCTGCTGCTGGAGCAGAGGCTGGCAACTAAATTAATAGAGCAGGGGAAGCTTTTGTTAAAGCAGTTATTAAATACAGTCACTTCGTCCTGCACATGCAAAATGTTGTTTTGGAAATCTTTGCTGTCAAGTGTTCAGTGCTGCTAGAGATCTGATGGACACTAAAATAAACAAGGTTCTTCCCAGCTCTGTGGAATCTGCAAATTACTTTTTCTGCAGGGATAGGAACATTTTGGAATCCACAGGATGAAAATCATAACTCATTTTCTGATTCTTCTATTTTTGTGGGCGAGGGCAGCAACTATAGCAGAGTAATACTTAGTTAGTAATGAATAAAAAGTGACAGGCAAAAAGTATAAAAGTATTTTTGTGCTTTTCTGAAACTTATTTCAATTGAGAAATTTGTTTCAGTTGTTCTTTTGTACCTTGCTATAGTTTGCTTTCCTAAAATAATGATTTAACAGATGGTTGGTAGTAGATATTAGGACAAATCTGCCCCATTACAAATGTACATAACAAGAGATTTCCACAATCATTAAAATTGTAGTGCAGTTTAAACAGCTTTTGAATGCTCAGTTGTCCCTGGAAGGGGCATTTTGGGTGTGTGTGACACTAAAGTGTTCAGATAAACCTGCTGATTTTGCACAAGTGCCTTTTGTAGGCAGGAATACATAAACCAAAAAGGGCTGAGATGGATTCAATGCTCTGAGCCTGGGTGGTGTGAACTGCCCTCAGCAAATTCACGGAGACACTTCAGATTTTCTGATATTAATTTAGTTCTTAGGTCTTGCCTAGAATTACTGATTTCAGCAGAATATTCTAATTATGATAGCAGCAAGAAGACACTCTAATAAAACACTTCTTTTAGAGTCTTCTGGATCCGGTGACTGTCTGGTTATAGAGAGAGTTTGGTGTTTTTAAAAACTTCTCTTTACAGGTGTTGTGCAGCAGCCAGTGAAGGCTTTTTACTGTTGTGCCCCAAAATCAGGAGCTGTGAGAGTGCACAGTCTGCTAAATACCGCTGCTAGGAGTTGTGCTATGCCTGGGCTGCATCAGGTGATGCAACCTGCATGAGATTGAAATGAGTTTTTATAATGCAGTAAATGGCATGAAGAGGATAAAACTTTGTTCGTTGATCTTAAAATTGGAAATTGAAAACTCAGCTCAGCCTTTCTGTTGCACTGGATGAAGATGGAGGTAAATAATACTTCTGATTTGCTGCTCAAATTTCTGTTGCTAAAGAGCATCACCCTGTCCAAGCTGTTGGTGCTCTCTTTCCCAGAAGGGTCGGTGGGAACAATAGACAGAACTTTTGGTTTTTTCCAAAGCAGATACTGTTCAAAGCTTTTGTCAGTGTCCAGCACTGCTGATTGAGCAGCTCCAGAGGTCACTTAGACATCAGAGCTTCTGCTGGACAACCCCTGGGGTACTGAACAGCTCAGACCCTGCCATGGGAACCAGCCCTCAGCATCCTACAGCTCACAGTTTGGAGCTCGCTCTGAATTTGGGGATAATCTCCATTGATCTCTTACCTCTCTGTGCTCTGCTGGTGCCTCCAGCTGCTGCGGCGAGGACGGAGCCGAGCTCTGGCCCCGGGACCTGCCCTGGGCTCTGCCTATCTCGTGTGCAGACCTTCAGCCCTATCTCTAGGTAACAGATCTTCCCAATTAGGACTCCTAATCTGAGGGATCGTTTTGGAAAAGAGAATTGGAGTTAATATTCAACCTGCTTTTTTTTTTCCCCTTCCCGCTTTCTTCATTTAAATGTGGAAGTTAAAGCATGCTGTCCTTAGAACTAAATTACTTTACTGTGAGGTAAATAATGCTAAGGATCACAACAAAAATGTGATGTTTGTTGGTTGGTGATTCTCATTTAACACACCAAGTGGAATATCACAATTCATTTAGGTAACAGACTGCTACAGAGACTAATTAGAAACTGTGAAAGTCAGGAATCATAAGGAGTAGTGAATCTTCTAATTAGCTGGGGTTTAAAAGCTGACAGAAAATCAAGATGCAGAGTCACAGTGTGGAAGGGAGGACTTGTGAACAGATAAATGCTGTGCCAGGGATGTGCCTTTCCCACATGTGACACCAAAGGAACGCTGATCCCACAGCCCACTTGCCACAAGGGGCAAAGTGGCAAAGGTGGCTTAGAGTAACAATGATGTCTTTCTGCCTCGCCTATTGTAGGAGAGAGTTACCCAGCCTGGACATGGCAGCTCTCACCTGGTTTGTGGGATAGCCTGAAGGGATGAGGTGGGATTGGTGGAGGAGCAGTTTATCCTCTCACTAGTCTTACCATGAAATGGGAAAGGAGACAGGATTGTGCAGTTCTGACATAAAGCAGGCTTGCCAGCTTATTGTATTTGCACATTTTCCAGTTTTATAATTTAGGAAACCTCTTTACCTTTCCTTTGTGATACTTGGGGTGCCACAGGTTTTCTGCCAACTCCAAGACAGGTTTCCTAGGGGTTCCCCCCCCCCCCCCCCC
>VWZS01004500.1:696189-812455 GCA_013397075.1 Rhabdornis inornatus
TGCAAAGGTGTGTGCAGGTGGAGCTGTGTTTTTCTGTTAAGAACTGTGATATCTAAAATGTCTCTTGCTTCAAGCACCATTAATTGCACTTTTTAAAAGCATCAGCTCTACACTACAATTGGAAAATGCTGATCTTTGTATGACTGATCCTGAGACCAGTAATTATAAAAAAACTGAAGGAAATAAATAAACCATCAGGAAACAGCTTCAATATTTTTGGGTTGCCAGTTGTTCTCTTCACCTAAACCCCATATAATTTTGGAGCTCCATGAGCACAAGCACAGAGCGAGCAAGGCAGGCTGTACTTTGGAGATGAGAGCATGACTTTGAAGCCTTGGTGGTTTTCAGTCTGTTTTACAGTGTCTGTTCATTACAAAACAACAAAAGGAACCCGGGAGGAAGATTCCAAAGCAACCAAATGGCTGTACAGTTGGACTTCTCCAAATCTGTGCCATTTTCAGTGAGGGTTTGTAGATGTAAAGTGTATCCAAGTGACCGTTTACAAATCATTAGTAATTGGCCTACCCTACCATAGATTTACTCAAGTCAAGTAAAATGAAGCTAAAGTTCCTATTTTAGTCAAAGGGTTTGCTATTTCTGGCTTTCACATCTATAAAAGTGCTTGTTAGGTATATCATGTCACTGAGGCTTTTAATGATTCAATAGCAATCAGAAAGCCTGCATTTAGCTTTAAGAATGTTATGGGAATGAAATTGGATGAAGTATATCCTAAATATGATGAAAAAACAGTGGAAAAATGTTCCTTGGCCCTCTGACCTGCCAATATCAGTACTTTGTGGCTCCTGTCATTGTTTACAAGTCCTAAGGAAGCAGGTTAATCCAGGACAGCTGTCTGAATTTGCTTGGGAGTTTCTTGGATCTTTTAGTCTCACCCTGGATATTCTCCTGAAAGCCCAATTTTCCCAAAACAGATGGGACACAAGGACTTCTACTACTACATTGGTTCCACCCATGGCAGTGGGTGAACTGAATCTACTTTAAGGCTCCTTCCAGCCCAAACCATTCCATGATTTTGTGGTTTAGGTAGAAGCAATGTGGTGTGAGTAGCCCCTGGGCATTGGTTATCTGTGCTTTTTGCTGCCTGGGGCTGATACACTTCCAAGTGAAAGTTCCCTTTCCAACAAATGTAGCATCTTAATTAATTTAGTGACGTGTAAAACTGCAAGTTCAGAACAAATTATAGCAATTGTGTGGTTTCTGTATGGGGTCATTTCATAATGGAATTAGGCTTGAGAGCCTTTAATACACAGCTTTTCCTAGCACAGTGTGTTTCTCTTACATGTTGTAGATGCAAGTTATATCTGAAACTGTAGCTCTTAGATTCTTGTTTTGGAGCTCATTCTTAGGGGATAGTCCCATGATGCACTTACCCTAAATTTGGTCTTGTCTGCAATGCTGCTTAACATGATTTCTGTTTGGGAATTGGTATTTGAACTCTGAAGACAGCAGTTGATGTGCCAGGAAAAGGGAAACTTCTGAGCAGACAGATGTGCCCTTGTTGAGGCTGGAGAGAAGAAAGTTTCTGTGGCCCTTTGGCTGTGTCCCACAGGTGCTTAAACAGAGCCGGGGAATTGTGTTTTACGAGCATCTGTTTGTCCACCAGCTCTCTGATGTGACAGTGCTATAGCAAGTGCTCAATAATTTACATACTGTACAACACAGCCAAGTATAAATGATGCATTATTCTTCCATTTAGCCCCATTTGAATTGATTGATTACCAAATCTTCCATTTGTCATCTATCAGCATTGGGATTATTTATAACTTGTGCTGAGCTTGTGCCGTAATGCATCAATCAAGAAGCTGAGTTGCACTTCCCTGACTCATAATGGATATTTTAATGATCAGGACCTGATCCTTGTATTATTTATTTCACTTTGTTAATGTTGAGCTTGAGAAGAGAAGCCAGACAACAGGAATCTGAAACTAAGGTTGAGAGAGACAGCACTTTCACCTTCTTTTCCCCCTTGCTTTGCATTATTGACTTTCACTGCTGCAATAATTACTTGAAGGTGTACCACAAAAAGTAACCCAGGGCTGTTAATTTTGGTAATGAGAGCAGTGGTGCCTGGGGAGCCACAGGGGACTTTGATTTTGTGGCAGGAAAGGAGCAGAGCAGTGCCTGGCTGTGAGTGCTGGTGCAGAGGCTGGGAGCAGGGACATACTGGTTCCCAGTGGTCCAGGTGCCACCTGTACCTGTCCCCAGCCCACCAGCCTGAGAGCCAGTGGATGTACACTTGGACATGGGGATTTTGTATGGACTGGATCTCTGTTGTTGGCAGGTTCACAGTGTGAGTGCATTTCTGCTTTATGTAGCATGCTGGTGTGCTACCAGCCCATTTTCCTTCCCCTAAATCCATGTAAAGCCCTCATTTAGCCCAAATCTCCCTGGCTTTCCTTGCAGTTCAGCTCAAAGCTGCTGTCTCTCCTCCATCCCCACCAGGCTCCTGCCTTGCTGGCTGTTCCATGGGAAGCTCAAAGAAGGAGCCAGGCCTGAGACACTGAGCACTAAAATCTTGCCTAGTTAAAACTTGCAATTCCAGCTCATTCTTTTGACTGAAGGAAGTGACATTAATGATGAAATGGAGGCCACTGAAACAAAATATGGGGGTGCTGGCTCTCCTAAAAATGTCTTATTTGAGTTGGAATATTGTTAACTGACTAGAGAAATCCCAGAGCAGGTCCTTTTTGGCTATTGATAGCTTTCACACTTAATCACTGTGTAACCTTTTGTGGTCTGGGCTCACCTAAAGGCATTTTTGTTCAAAGCTGCTCAAGCAGTCAGGAGCAGAAGTGCAGAGTGTGGAGCTGCAGAGTGTCCAGCTCACCGAGCTCTTACCCTCTCTGCTTCCTTATTCACATTTGCTCTGCTGAAAGAAAGGAAGATTGAGCATAAAATCCTGAAGGTCGTCCATACAGTTGTCTCAATAGCAATCTGTGTGACTTTAACCCTGTTGAGGAAAAGTAATTACCCTTTGGCTTCTGGTGACCTCAACTAACCTTTGCTGAAGGACCGGAGAAAATAAAGGCTGACCAACAGCCTGCCCTTCCTGCCCTGTGGTTAACCTGCTCTGGGAATGAAGAACACCCTCAACAATAGAACCTGAAAATGTTGCCATGGAAATATCATTGGAAGAAGAAACAAAAATCTATTACAATTAATAGTGTTTTATTGGGTGACTGCTATAGAACTGTTTAATCCATGGGAGTTGCTCTATCTGAGGATCTGGGGTCAGAAAATTTCAGGCAGAATAAAAGAGGGGAGGGAAAGGTACCAGTTTAAAAATTCAGGAGCTGTTGACAGAGCTGGGGTGGTTTGCATGAGATAAAAGAATCAGATGTTGTGCACTGTAAGTCCGGGAAATGATAGCAAAGAATGAATGCAATTACAGTAATTGCAAATGATCCCTGCCAGCTCTCCAGCTGCTCAGGGGGCATTGATACACCAAGATTTGGGGCTTCTTATAGGGCAAATATCAGAGCTCAGTTTCCCCTTTGGATTGTTTTCCCAGCACTGAGGCCATGCCTGGAGAACATGGGGCTGTTTTCAGCCTGGGTGCTGCTTTTGTGATCCAAGCACTTCCAAAATCAGGGCCTAAATGCTTTTGGGTTGATTTTTCCCCCCCTTTTACCGTGTATTAAATCTGACACCTTCCAGACATTGCATTTCTGTTAAATTCCCTCTGCTTTGTGTTAGGCAGGGTCTTGGGCTGTTCATTTCCCCAGGAGCTGACAGTGCTGCACTTTGCAGTAGTTCAGCAGTTTCCAACAAATATCCATGGTCCTTTGACCACACTAAGACAAAAAATTATGAAGACATCAAAAATGCAGATGTTGCTGCTTCACAGTGTCCCAGTTTTTACAGCATGATAAGGCATTTCAATCTGTGACATTCTGTGACATTTCCTTATCCGTGGGACAAACTACAATACTTTAATGTCAGAAAAAGTTGTAAATGTGTTTCTATAGGGGCGTCCCTAAATAATTTTAAATTATCCTGCTGCTTTTAGAGAAATGAGAAATTTCTGCATGTTCGTTTGAAAACAAATTAACAGGCAGTTGCATATGTATATTTCCTGCTATAGAAAACAAATTAAAAATTACACGTTTGTTAAAGTCACATGCCCGCTTCCTTTTTTTAGTTGTTTCCAAAACACAAATATTAAAAATGCTAAGAAGATGTCGACAAGAATAATTTAGTTTTACTGATAATCTCACCATTAGTGTAAATGGGAGCAAGCCTAACTGTATTTCTCCTAGTAAAAGCTGAAATCATGCTAAGGAAATTAATTGCAGTAAGCATCAGATTAAAATATTTTCCTTTTAAAATGATAAATAAGATTTTTTTTTCTCTAGTATTTTATATGTCAGCTTTTAAAAATTCAGCTGTGGATTTCACCATGTTCTCTTCAACTTCAGTGTATTTTCAAATGGTGATTTGCAAAGAGAACATCACGTGGATTAGAAACAGACATTTATTGGTACATGTGAAACATTAGGATAATTTTCTGTATTGCAAACTCAATAATTTCTGTAATCTTTTCCTAATTATAACACTCTGGCTCAATTTGTGAAGTTCCTTTGCCATTCAGAACCTTTGAGCTGAGAGAGCAGTGCAGGACTGCAGGAGTGACAGAGCACCTCCTTTTGTTTCTGCAGCGTGGACCTGTGTGTTGTTGCTTTAAAATGAACTCTGCTGCTCTGTTCAGACACCAAAAGAGGCTTTGCTCAGGGCTTTGAACTGCACAACTTTGTGCTTCAAGTTATCCAAGCAGTGCAGGGCAGGAGAAAGGAAAATGCTTTCATTCATTTTCAGCACAAATTCCCACAGCCCTGCCTCCAAAGCATTGTTGCTTGTGTAACTCACCTGGCCCTGGTGCTGTGGAGTCCCAGTACCTGTCCTGCTGTCCCGTTCTTCCCTCGGGGGTTCCAGCTTTCCATGCTCTTCCCTCTCCACCTCCAAAGGGTGCAGGTCCATGGCCTAATGGCTGAAGCTCAGAACTAAACTCCAGGAAGTCCATCCTCATCTGTGGACTTTCTGTTCTGTTTATTGAGAGACAAAACAGGAGGAGGATTACAATTATTGCTCCAAGGTAAGCCTCTCCATCCCCTGTTGTGTTCCAGGACTTTGGGCAGTTAGGAAAACCCCCCTGAATTGCGTACATCATTTCATTTCTTCAGCAGAAGTTGCTGCTAAGGTGTCTTCCCTTGTGGATCGTGATCTCTTGTGCTTTGTTTGGCTCATGGGCTGCACCTTTGTCCATTGTATCCTAACATAATTCTAAAATGTTTGCATTGATCAAGATTCTAATCTGTGGCATGAATAAAAAGAGACAGATGAGGGATCTGGGAACAGATAGTCAGATAGTTGTTACTGCTGTTGAGTGTTTGCCACCAGAAGGATTTTCTAACTGAATTAAGAACAAGCTGTTTATACTTATTCTGCTTTAGAACACGTTTCATACTTTCATTCTCTGAAATGTATTGTTGACTGCCATTGTCAGCTGACTGGGAAATCAAATACAGACTCTGTTTCCAGGGCCTTATTTTCCTGCTTTTTTGCTGTGCCCAAACAGGTGCATGCTCTGTTATGCTAAGCACAGTATAGCTAAGTAATAGCAAAGCAAAATACTCCAAATTTTTATAATTCAAGTGCAAAGTTTGGTGACATGCAGCCACATTCTTTAGGAAAAAAAACCCTATTTGTACTTAAATTAAATTTTGTCCCTATATCCATTGATATTTTTGCCATAAAACACAATTGTTTGGTAGCTGGTGATTAATCCCGCGAGCAGATTGTCATAATATGGTGTGGGAAGGCAGAATGGAAATTATTTCAATTCTATTCTGACCTGGTAAATTCCCAGACATCTGTAAAATTCAAAGCTTTCAAACATCCCCCAATTCTTAAAGCTTTAATTGATCTAACATTGCCTAACTGGTGCATGTAACTGGTGGCCTCCTATTGTTCTATAGCATTATCTGAAATATTTTGCCTTTCAAGAGAGAGACTGAAAATAGCAAGGTCTAAATGTTATAGAAAGAAAAGAGAATTGATTCCATCAGCAGCGGTAATTCTGGCAGAAATATTAATTATAGCAAGATTACTTCATGGCAAACTAGGAAATTGAAAGTCGTGAATGAACATCTGATTCTGCAAAATGTAAATACAGCCTGAATCGCAGGAATGGTTACGGATTATTTTAGCACTTGGCACAAACTACACAGGAGGTATTTTTAATAAAATAGGATGACATTTCTGCAGCAAATTACTCTCACTTTAAAGTCATCTACAAGCTATTTATTAACAGTACAGCAATAAAGCATTGAATATAGTTTGGATAAGTGTTTATTGCTAGCCTACATCACACAAACAGACGAGTAAATCTCTAGCATGATGCTTTTGTTTCTAAAGCAACAGCAGTATTAGATATCCTAAAAGTTACCACAGTCATTAAATACCTTATGGTGCTGTGTCCCTGGTAATCCAATTTACAAAACTCTATTCTCAGCAGAAACTCCTGGGGTATAAGTAGTTCTCTTCAGTGAGCCCTTCCTGCTTTTCCTTGTCATGAAGCAGTGATGGTACATTTTTATCCTGTCGATAATTTGACTCTCTTTAAACTATTTCTTGTTGCCCCACTGGGCTGTTCTTTATTAGGGTGGAGGTAGCTGGAAGCCTGAAGGACTGCAGCCCATGTATCGTTCTTCCTTTTTTACTGTACCTCAATATTCAACATAGCATCATTATTCTGAGGCAAAAAGAGAAAAGCTGGTCCAGCATATATTCCACACATTGCTAGTCCTTCCTCCACATCCTGCAGTGCCAGGGAGGGGGATTATTGCTGCAGCAAAAAAAATCTGGCCATAGTGGAGGAATAATCACTGCAGTCCAGCTCACCCCCACACCTCTCTTTCTCTCTCGCTCCTTCTGTGTGTGCCTGTGTTTGAGGCCCCAGCTGATTCAGTCTGCATCCATCCATACATAAATCATTGCCCTTATTCTATTGGTTACATGGTACATGGCAAGTATTGATTTTTTCCGTTGCCTCGTTGCTGGAGAACCCATGGTTTTTGTGAGACTGAAAATGCAAAAAAAAATGTTTTTTTTCTGGAGATCTTGTCAAGGGACAAAAATGACAAGCAAGGAGGGTGCTATTTTAAGGTTTGTGCGAGTTAAAAATCTTTGTCTTCTCTGTTCTACTCTCCGTTTGCCTGGGTCCCAAAAAGTCGTGGCTTGTTTAATCCCTGCTGCTTTAGGTAGGGATACTGCCTAAGCAGCAGGGGAATAAGGAAACAGAAACAGGGCCTGGCCTTCTCAGGAAGGCAATGCTTAATTATTAAAAGTTTAATTGTCATCTGAAACACTAAAAAAAGGGGGTAAAGAATATAATGAAAATAATGCCGTTTTAAGGGAAGAAATAACTCCTAGGATGATATACAAGCTTTGCAAAAATGGACATTTGTTTCTTTTCTGCATAACACATATAATATTGTGCTTAATTCTTGAGACAGGTTTTTGTAGCATTTCAAAACATGTTTAATAACCATTTGTCAGTGAGATTTTTGTATCAAAGTAATTTTGCTCAGCATTCAAAGCTGCCTGAAAATGTCTCACAAAAGATGGCATCTTGCTTCCTCAAAAAAGTATTTTTGAGGAACAGAAAGACAGTTCTGAGGCAGAATCTGAGATGTTCTCCTTCTGCAATAGAAAGTTCCCTGGTATAAGACTCTGTCTAATGAGGAGCCTGATCCAAACCACACTGGAGTCAAACAGGAATGTTTTCATTGACTCTGTAGCTGCTGGATCAGCCTCAGTTCACACAGACACAGATATTTGCCTCTTTATTTGGATACAGTTGCTTTCCCCTGTTTTGAAGAAGCAATGAAATGGGTTAGGATGGGTGGTTTATAGATGGGTATAGAATATTATTGTATTTAATCTAGTCTGATTTTTCACACCTTTAAATAAGATGTATTGAAATACGTATTTCCTTTACAATCTGTCCTGTGAGATGTGACCCATCCCTTCCCTGTGCCATTCCTAACTACTGGATTTTGTTTCTGTGCTTTTCTGTGTGTTTGAAAGCCACTGCCCATTCTTCCTTGGACCTCCACTGCCTTTACACCCCAGTCTTTTACTGGATAATGACTCTGTGTGTCATTTTACCTGACTTCTTCCAGAGCAGGTGGTATTTTCTATCTGCTTGCACACAAACCTAATACCTTGAACAACAATGCAGCTTTAGAGCTTTTGTGTTCCTGGGGCTGTAGAAATTGAGCATCAAGCTGAAATCGTCAATAAGAAATCCCAGCCAGACTCCTCCACTTGCCATATGGCACATAAAGGAGGGAAAGCACAATTTGCTCTGGCCTTTCAGTTGAGAACCAGGGCTCAACCACTCCATCAGCCTTTCCCTGAGCAGCCTGCAAGGATCAAAACCTTGGATCGTTCTGGAGAGAGACATCTTCCCCAGGTGTGAGGGCAAACATCTGCAAATGGGCTTCTTCCTTCACCAGAAATCCAGTATCTCTGGAAAATATGCCTTTTGTCTCACTGGAAACTGTAATTTTTTCTCCAGGTTTTGTATATACACAGCTCAGATCTTTCTTCTTAAGAGTAATTTTTGTAGTGATTGAAAGGGGAACAGTTCTGTGATCTTTGTGACAAAAGGGTTTGTTACACGTCAGTGTGTTTCTCATTCAAACCAATTCTCTATTTCAGTTCACTCCTTTAACTTTTATTGATAAAACAGGAGGGTTCCTCAGATAGGTTTTTAGTGTGGCTTGAGGAGTTCACTTCTTCCTGGTCAAGGGAATAAGGTGAGTCTGAACACGGTAAAGTTCCTGTCAGTGAGGCAAGGATTGGTCTTGCTCACTGGGATTTATCCTCCCTGAAGGTTCCTGATGTCAGCTCAACAGCTCTTTAGAGCTTAATTGTTCCCAGATCACAGGTTATTGTACAAGAGTCTGGACACCTTTGATTTCTTCCCCTTGAAAGGAACATCAGAGAATTCTGCAAAGTCCTTCTGTTGTGTTTGGGAAATGAAGTGGCATTTGACAGCATGGTCCTGGGGCAGAGACCAATATCCTCCTTTGGATCCACAGGGAGAGCAAGATGGGATGTCAGAGGAATTAGGATGGCATTTTCTTTGTGCTGCTCAGAGGCCCCTAAAAAGGGCACTGGGCTGGTACCTGCCCTTAGTGGGTGCTGCTGCAGGCTGAGACACGTGGGGATGGCTGCACAGATCCTTTGGGAAGCTCCACCAGGAGCCAATGCTGACCCTCCTTGTGCATCCAGCAGCCCAGCCCTGCCCACAGCCCTTCTCTGTCCTGCTCTGTAACCACAGGATGGGGTTAGTGCAGCCAACTCAGCCAAATTCTGTTTGCACATCTCTTCTGGAGGAAGGCATGTGTTGATTTATTGTAATTTCCTTGAAAAGGGACATGAGAATTACTCAGTAATGATAAGGTACCAACCAATAAAAATACCTTTATTGAAAATGAAGACTGAGGATTTCACCCTCTAAGGCTTTCATAAATAAGGCTACTATGCAGAAAAATAAGTCTTGCCAGTATCTGTTCCATAGATGAAGAAATTACAGAGCACTGAGAGCTGAGACTGAAGCTGAGGTTCTGTTTGAGCTCCTGCTTGTGACACATACACAAGGAAACTGCTGAAGGACTTTGTGTCCATGTGGGAGTTTGACCCCTACGATGCTGCCAAGGGCAGTGGGGGCTGCAGTGCTTTGCTCAGCGAGCCTTAGGCACAAAAGCATCTGGCTCAGCTCAAACCTGCATCTTGCAGTTTCTTAAAAATAAATAATAAAAAAAAATTCATACCCCCAAAAAGGGAATTAGGAATAGCAAGTCCTTTTTGGAGCAGCACCTGTCCTTTTCTCTGTTTTACTCAGCTTGTTGTTGTTTAAATCACTCTTCTGCACCCAGCAAATGAACAGCACACTCTGCAATGTGCTGAAGAAGCCTGTTGTGGATTTATCCTTTTAAATAGCAGTAGAATACACTGCCACCTCATTTAACCCATGCTGAATGCTGCATGAGATCCCAGAAAAGTTATTCAGCAATAATTTATAATCCCATCCCTGGGAAGAAAGGAGACAAAAAATAAAAGCACAGGACTGTACAGTTGGAGCCTGTAGTTGCAATAAAATCCAGGAAAAGGTTATTTTACCTGAATTTATCGCTTAGCAACCAAGAATCCACCTCCTGAGATTGCTGTTCCTGGGTTACCAAGTAACTGCCTGTGACAATTACCAAACAGCTGTCCCAGGAATCTACATAGCCTTTAACCCCCGTCAGCTGAAAGATGGGCTGATGACAGCCAACAAACAATAGAAACACACCCTAATATTTTATTTAAGAGCTGAGGGAAGCCACAGCTGTATGGATCATGCAGCCAGCTGGATTTAACTGCTTCGAACTGCGTGGCCTCACTTCAGGAAACTGCTCTGTGTGTTTAAAGATGCATTTAGATCTTCACCCTCCAAACTTTGGGTCAAATAATTGAGTCCGAACTCTCAAGACTGGGTTTGCTGTTGTGCAGGAGTGGGAAGTGCCTAATTAAAGAGTATGGCAGTGATTTACAAATTTTTCTTATTAATTGAGTTCATCTTGAGTTTTTCTCGATGCAACTGTTCCATTGATTATCACTGAGAGGGAGAGCATTAATATATCCAGATAAGAAAGGAGTGATTTAGAAGGAGGGGGAAAGCATAATCAAGACCGGTAAGATAAAAGTAATGAAAAAAGAATACTGAGCTTGGATATTGAGAGGAGCTTCTTGATAATGAGCTGGGTAATCTCTGGGGATGGTATCCTAAAGGAAACAAGGGGAACTCCCATCCACAAGGTACTGAAGTGAGCTGGAAACGGAGTATTGCACAGGAAATGTTTGATATATTGACCGGGGTGTCTGACTTGAGCTGTGCCAATTGTGCTTTTCCCCCCTCACTTCCACTTTCTGTATTTTAAAACGAAATTACAGATTTTGGTAACAGAGTAACAAAGAGCAGCAAGCACAACATTTTCTGCCGCTGCTTCAGATGCCCCGAGCTCCAGCATTAGGGCTGTGCCTTCTTCTGCAAGTTCTGAGTGTCTCTTTTTAGTTTAAAATAGAAACAGGAAGAAGGGTTTTGGAAGTTAAGCGCCCCGTTCACATTTACAAATCCCAGGCATTCGAGCTGGCTGGGATGGCAGCAGCTCCTTTCTCCCTCAGGCTCTGTGCGGGTATCCTGGGAGGGAACATGACAAATCAGCTCTCTTGCTCCTGCAGCTTTTCTGTGGCAGCGTCTATTGAGATAACAGAAACTGCTCTGCTACACTCTTTTTTCTTTCTTTTTTCTTCTTTCTTTTGTTTTTCCATGGCATGTTCCATGTGCCACAATAGTAAGAAGTGGCTCAGAAGTCTCCACCAGCTTTCCACTGGCAGCAAGTTCACAAAGGAAATTTTCCTCTGGCCACTTGTGGCCAGAAACCACCTCTTTGGCATTGGAGGATTCTTTAACCACTTGGGCAGATTAGACTGCATTAATTTGGCTCCCTCTGCTTTCTCTACATAATTTTAAAAGCGAAATTGAAAACATTTACCTTTTCTGCACACAAGTGTAATAACTTTTTAGGCGCTCCGGCTGTAGAGGAATTTCTGGCTCCTGCAAAAGGTCAAAACCCCCACAGCCACATCAGCATCATTTCCTCTGATAAAGTGACATCTCTCATGGGTGGCAGTGTCCCACTGCACGTACAAACAGCTTTCAGTTTCATGCAGGAAGGAAATGCTGAGGACTGGGACACACCTGCAGGGACCAGCACACACCTGTGCAATGGTCTGTCAGCAGCAACACCTTTTCCCTTAGAGCTGAAATGAAACCTTGTTGTTATCAGTGATTCCCTGTGGGTCACCAGGAATGTGTGATTGCTTAGAAAATGAGCAAAGACCTTGGAAATATTTATTTAAAAAAACTTGAACCATAATTTCCTGTCAATATTAATGACTTGTCATTGCCATCACTGCAATGCCTTTACATGTCTGATGTGGAAGTTTGGCCAGGCTTGTAACTCTGTTAATGAGATGTGCGAGGGAAGCAGCACCGTGGTCATAAACAACTGATTTTTTTGGGAGAACAGAACTTGGGGCTTCCACTCCTAAACTGGGTATTGGCTTACTTGTGTAGGAAGGGAAGGGTAAGAAATCACAGCAACTCTTCCTTGCACCCCATCCTGCTCACCTCACCATTTGTCTCCATGTGGATTTTGGTGTAGGGAGGCTGTGCTGGGGCATTGGTCCTGGCCCTCGATGACAGATCATGGTTGTCCTCATTTCTGGCTGGAAGTTGGTTGGTTACGTTGACAGATGTTGCAATGATTCCTTTGGCAATGTTCTGTTGTGCTGACTGTTCAAACAGGAAATTCATCTTTTAGTATTTGCACATGTTAAATGTTTGTTTTAGTAGGAATCAGCTCTGACAGCAGACTGGTCAAACTGTGTTTTTGGAGCAGCAAACTGGAATTCTCAAAAATCCCTATTAGGGTTTGGAACCCTGCTCCCTGAAGTCCTACAGGACTGACTTTTGAGGAAAGGAGACTTGAGCTCCAGGTTGCTGCTGTGTCACTCTTTGGGTGCCTGTGAGTTCTTGGTGGCACTGGGTCCACATCATCCCCTGGTGTGGCATTTGCAAGGTTTGCTGTATGGCAGAGCCTGTGCTGCCTTTGGTTTCCCTTGAGTTTCTGCAGGTTTGGTTACTGAGCTGGCCTGAGTAAGGGAAGAGCACAGAGTGAGCACAGCAAGAAGTGCTTCCCTCCACACCAAGACCAGCTGGAGAACTTGATCTGAGAAAGCTGATTTTCCATCTCAATCTCTGGCTGGCTGATCCCATTTCAGGTGACTGCTTTTTGACTTTGGCAGGCAACTTCTTAGAGGGACAGCCAGCTGATGCTGGTGTGATTTTTTGTTTCCTGAATTTCCATTAAGCAAAATTCTACAAATTATTTATTTGAGGGATAACAGTGTTTCCTGTCCGCTGTGGCACTGGGGAGCCCCTCGCCAAGATCTCGTGTTGTCCTTCAGGAGAAGTTCATCAGATGTCAGAAATTACAATATTAACTTCTATAATTTGGTGCCAAGCACATTATAGGATGCAGCTCCACAGAGACTTCTTGTACATGTGTGGAGCAAAGGCTTAATCTGGTCCAAACCTCCCCAGACCTCTCCACTGTCACGTAGTAGGTGAGAAACAAGAGGCTTCCAGCCACATGTGAAAGTTGCTTTGTGTCTTGATGGCCTTTTGGAAATCCTTCGGAGCTATTTTGGGTAATGGAGCTTGGAGGTGGAAAAAGGCTTTGTGGCAAGGCTGGCAGATGCATTTCTGAGAAACACATTTGGTGCCTAGAGGGTTATTTTTGTATCATTTGTCAGGACAGAACTCACGTGGGGGAGAGCTTGCTCAGGTGAGGCAGACGACAACTCCCGGATGTATTTGCACACAATTCCATGAACAGTGTGTGCAAATATGGTAAAAGTATTTTCTGATGTCTTCTTGCAACAGTTCAGGCACAAAATAAACACCACCTATGACTTCCCAAGGAAACCAGAGCAGTGAGGTGGCAAGGGGATCCTTGAAAATGTTACACCTGCAAGAAGGGAGAAGAATCCTTGAGAGTCCAGTGCTGATCAGCATTGATGAAATCAAGGGAATCCAGTGAAATATATCCTTCAAAACCTGATATTTGAGTATCCTGCTGTTTGCAGTGATGTTATCAGTTTGGAGCTTGCACTGATTGTTCAACCAGTTAGTTGCATTTTGAGCATATGTGGTTTTTGAAGATTTAGTGTCATGCATATTTTGATGGTTTACTGGTCTCCAGGATTTTAGATGCCGTCTTTTTATCTTGATTTAGGATTTTTCTTTTCAAATTCACCCATCCTAATCCCTGAGTAACAGCATTGGTGGAAGGGACACACTCTTTCCAAAAGAAACTTAGAAGTGCTTTTATGTGTGTTGGGTGAAAGTGCAGTGCAGGAAAAGGCACTGTCTTTTAACAAAGTTTTTAAGCACGAAGTGATCAGGATTTGGATGTTATTAAAGTAACATTTTTTGTGAAAAGGAACTGGATTTATAAAAATGAACCAACTTTTTAGCCAGACCTGTTATGAATTGCAAAAGCAGCTGGGAGATTTGGCCGAGAAATCAAGGTTGGGTTTTTTTCTTCATCAGAGTTTGTAAGATATTTGGAGGGACATAGCATTTATTTCTTATTTCTCTGAGTTTCAGGCCAGGTCTTGGAAAAACCCATCTGACAGTGAGTTTGTTTGTATATTTTACATTTTTTCCCTAAGTATGCTAGGCTCATTAGCAAGCCTCGGAAAAGGCATGCTTTGTTAAAGTGAGTATGGAAAACAAGGTACTAAGGGCTCAAATGTGTCTCCAGAATATAAATAAGCACAGCTTCCTTTGGAGCAGATTCTGACCACAGCTATACTGGAAGCCTTGTTCCAGGGAGAGCCGTGACTGCGCGTTTGCTCGGAAATGCTGCACCTTCAACAAATTCCCTCACACTGCTGCCTGAGCTCCTGGCTCTGGGAGCTGCCATCTGCCTGAGAGGGGCTGCAGGGCATGCAGAGCAGCCTGGAGGGCAGGGAGAGGACATGGGGTGCTGCTGGGGGGAGATCCCTGTCCAGCAGCAGTGAGGGTGTCAGGGCTGTCCCAAATCCTGCGGTGCCCTCGGCGCTGACCAGCAGGAGCAGGCACTGAATAGTCTGTCAGCGGCTATGGGCTCCCTGGAAAACTTCCCTCTTCCTGTGGAACAAGGGAAAACAAATAATTTGTCCTTGCTTTACGTGGAGCTGTTTGTTTGGTTGTGGTTTTGTATCCAGCAGCAGGGGGCCTCCACTTCTGCACCCACCAAGGACTTGGCAGTGGCAGCTCAACACCCAGTGCCTTAACTATGGTTTGCTCCATCCAACACCCATGATGTCAATATTACAGGATCAGCTCCAGTGTGTTGACCAAAGAGGGCACTGCTCCAAACCATGCTACAAAACCTTCAATGAAATAAGAAAAAGATGTCTGTGGCACCGGGTGAAGCAGTCATCTTCATTTTTATGGCCATTTTTGAATGAAAAGATGGGATTTGAGAAGTTTGTATGTATGAAACATCTGTGGGAGCACTGCTTAACCAGTTGGCACAAGGTGGATGTATCCTCTTTAGACATAATTTATACTTCCCCGTTAAGCCAAAGTCATTCTGTTCACTATCATTATCCTAAGCTGGGTCCTTTGGTGATCTCATAATTCCAAAAGTACAATAGTCAAACAAGCCCTGATTAAAGCAGTCCCTGTTTTCAAGCCAAGCATATGTTAACACTGGAGAATAAAACAGTGAAGCTGCAGTGGTACTGGAGAACTCAGAATATCCTGAATTGCTGCTTGAGTTTCTTGAGGCAGGGTGTAAAATTTTACATTTGAAACATACTCTGGAGCTCAAGTCTCCTCAAAGGATAAGATTTATCTGGTTCTTGAATTCATCACCAGCAGAGTATTTATATGAGCACAGGCATGACACCAGGTGACACTTTTGAGATCCCTGCAATGTCTGAGGCTGCTGTGGTACCATGTGGCAAACCCTGTGAAATAATTTTGATTAATCTCTGTTCTGGCTGTAAGTGGTTTTTGCTGTAACCCATCTGTGCTAGCAGAAACATCTTCATCTTCAGAGAATGTTTATTTTTGTCGAGTCCATCAGCTTTCCCTGCTACTCTTTATCTGAAATCACCTTCTGGAGCGTTGCTCTGGAGATAGCAATATTCTATTTATGCTGTTATAAGGCCAGTTAGATGAATGCTAAAAACTCTGCTTTTGGGCAGCGATTTGACATGGTGGGAAATGATGTATTTTTTAATATTCTTCATACCCTGTGTTTTGTGTGGCAAACACATTGATCTCAGTAGAGCTCCATACAGCCCGTTAACCTTGGCCAGCATGTGCAGTTTTCCCTCACAAGGTGCAGTGTCACGTCTCTGGTGCTGCAGCAGCACAAGGTTCTGTCACTCGCTGGGATTTACTAGAGGAGCAGTCCTCTTGCAGCTGGAGGAGATGGGAAGGAGGAAAATATTTTCCCATCTGCACAGACTTTAGAGCAGCTCTGGAGCAGAGGGTGAGCAGGGCTGTTAAAGCAGGGCTGTTAACAGTGTCGTTTAACAAACTACAGCAGGAGCACTCCCTGGAGCTCTGGGACCTGCAGAATTTGCCTTCCACTTCCCTCTCATATCCTCTCTAGCTGCAGCCAAAGCAAAGGGAAGTGTTTTCAGAGCACAGGGAGCAAATGCTGCTGAGTGAGCAGGTAGGTGGAGGAGCAGCATGCTGGAGTATCTGCTCAAGCATTTGGGGAACCCTCTGAGTATTTGATTAAAGCTTCCTGTGGTCAGCAAAGTTCCTTGTGAAGGCACATGCAGCAAATCATTCCTTACTCCTGGGCTTTGCTGCCCTGGGAGCAGCCTGCATTGGGATGCAGGGCTGCATCTTTCCCTGGATAACTCCAAACCAGCATTTCTGGATAAGAAATTTCCCAGTTAGCTGTCAGCTCTGTGACTTACACCACTCCTACCCTCCACCAAGGCACTGGTGTCTTTATTTTCCTATTGAGATAATCAAGTGTCATTCTTACTGTTTTTAATTTGAACTGAATTCAGGGAAATTGCACTTCCTCTTAATTATACAGAGAGGAAGGCGCCTGGATCCCATAGCACTGACTCAGTGAACACAGTGGTGTATGACCTGTCCTGTGGTCTCAGGGCCACTCTGGAGGGTGGCACAGGGGTCCCCTGGTCATTCCTCATGTCACTGTGCCCTGCTGAACAGGCCTCTCATGGAAACCTGCAGGAGAATTCCCTGGCTCTGTTCATTAATAATAGCCCAGGTTTATTTTCTCCTTTGTCTTGTGTCACTAATCAAGCAGTAATTGAATTAGCTGGAAAGAAGGATAAGATAAATTATGAGGAAGAATTAACTGTGTGCACCTGAGGTCAGAAGGCTCCTAGAAAATTCAAGGTGAGAATTAGCTGGACTATAAATGAGATTTAGCAGGAAGATACTAAGTTCTCTGGAGAATCAAGATGCAGAAGTGCCTATTACAAATCAGCTGCAAAATTCCAGAGGTGTCTCAAACTCTTTGGGCAATCCCTTTCTGTTTTAAGATGGGGAAGCAAAGGATTGCACTTACATTCTTTCCAACTGCTGTATTTGATGAAGGGAATTTCCCTGAAATTTATCTTTTCATTCTTGTGTGAGTAGACTCTGCCAGAAAGATATTTTCCCTTCTCTATTAATACCAAGGTAGTAAATTGTCTGTCCCTGTGTTAACTCACTGGCCTTTCTTTTCCCCCCTCCCTCTGCTTAGTCTGTACTTCAAGTTCATCTTTTATGAAAACCATATGTTGGATTAAAGACAGGTTATTATTTTCATGCATTGTAATATACTCTATTACCTTCTCCATCACAGCCCATGTAAAAATAATTGTTATTCCACGTGTCACTGTGAATACATTTAAGATTTTTTAGGTCTTCTCTAGCAAGAGCTGATTTCTGACTCACTAGGCTCATTCTATTTTTATGTCAGAATAAGCCAAACATTAACATCTTAATTTTATAAAAGGCTTTTAAAAATATGAAAAGTGCATGTTAAAAACAAATAGAAAATTAGGTAATTCAGAAAAATATTAAGGTAATGGCAGTAAATTATTATTACATTGAAACCCCTTAAATAAATGTAATTAAGTTGCAATAGAAAGAAAAAATCCAGTCTTAAACACTAAAGCAGACAAAGGTAGCAGTTTATACACTTGCATTTGCTTTGACAGTTGTATTTGCTCTTTTGAACACAGGTTGCATTAGGTGACTTTTATGGGTTTGTGAACTTAGCTTTTTGCAGCAAGTTTAACCTGATTATCCTGACTCCATAGCAAGAGCCACATTTGATCAGTTCACTTGATTATTAATGTTGTCTTCCCAGCAAACCTCAGCTGTGGCTGTATTAAATAAAAATACAGAAAGTGGTATGTCAACCTCACCATCTGCTGTGCAGCTTTGGGTTTTGTTCTGGAGTTGGAGTAGAAATACATTACTGGAAACCATGGGTTAAATCGCTGAAATTAGATGGGACCCCTGCAGTCTAATCCATAGGAACCAGCCAATTCTTTTGAGTTCTCTGTGTTTGATTAGTTGTACTGTAATTAAAGAAATTACTAATAGTCTTCTGTCTGGAAGTGATTAACCCACCAAGTGCTCATACCTATATTCTCTAAGCATCTTCAAATAATATAAGGCTTCATTTATGTTCCTTAATAAGGAAACAAATGAAAATCGTCTCCAGCCTTAATTCTGTGGCTTGTATGTGCCAAGCTGTTCTGCCTTGTGCCTCAGTGATGGCTGTTCAATTGTTGGTGATTATGCTGTGTTTTAATTAAAGCACTGAAATGCTATTTGTATAAATGGAACATGCTTCTCAGCACAGCCATGACCCATGGAGGGAAAGAAATCAGATAATGATGGCAGCCACCTAAGCAAACAAGACCTGGCACACTGACCCTGCACACTCGTGGAGATGTGGTGTGATTGCTTGAATTACGGCTAAATTTCTCCTGGCCTCTGCAGCATCAGAGTCTTCATTCATTGAGGGACAGAAAGGAGCAAAACCTGGGGGGAAGGAAAGAAAAAGTCTCTCTCAATTCTGCCCTCTTTATGATGATGATGATCTCTGCTATTAAAACAAAAAACGCAGATTAAATTGTTTTGTTAGATTTGCAGACTGAAAGAGCAGCAAAATACAAATTCATCCTTATGTGGTTCTCATTGGAAGGAGGACATTCATGACCTGTCTCCCCAAAAATGTAAGAACTTTGTCCCCAGAGCAAGGGTCTGATGGCATGTGCACATGACCAGGGCTTGCAGGAAGCAGATTTTCCTTTTCTCCAGAGCAGGTCTGAGCAGGGAAAGAGGCAAAGGAAAAAGGGACAATAAGGCAGTTTTGCCTTGTCTGTTCTGGGAATATTCCTGGGTGTATTTTCACAGTAAATGAATTTCTGTCATCCTGGAGCTTGGGCTGTGCCCTGCACATAGGGAGGGAGGCACAGATACCTCCTGTGATATTCCTACAGTCTGTCATTTAACTCTTCTACACATAAAATGTGGGTAAAACCAAGGTAGCCTCTTAACAACATTAATTAATACAACTTCCTTAAAATAGGTAGCATAGTATGTCACATGTTGATAAATAACCAACAGATGACACAATACAAAATCTCAAAAGTTTTTATGAGATGACAGTAAAAATCACTGTACAAAATTCCTGAACTATAAATTCTCTAATTGGAATTTCTTCTTTTGATTCACTATAAGTTGTATGGTTCTCACAGCAGCTTTTCAGTGGTTCCTTAAAAAGGATTATTCTCATGGAATACTTTTTTACCTTAAAAATCTCTACAGTTTTCAGTCTGAACTTGTATCCATGTCATTATTGATGTCTCAACTGGATATTGCAGGAGAGAGACACTGCAGATGGGAAAGCTTTGAAGAGAAGCATTTCCTAAGCCAAGGTTTTTTGCCTGCAGCCTTGCACAGCACCAAAAGGTCTGCATAGACCAGTTTAATTTGACAAATAGGGATATAAGTGCTATGGGAGGTTCTGATGGACTTTAATATTAAGGAGGAAACCAGACATGAACCAGGTCCTGGTTCTCCCCTGTGCTGGGAACCCTGTGCTGAATCCCAAATCTGTTTTAACCAACTGATGCATCTCCTTAGTTTTCATGGATTTCAAACAGAGCTCAGCTTCTCCACGGCCATTTACTGAGATGCATTTTAGTTGAGTTCATCAGAGTTTGTGTTAGTCTGTAATATGATGTATGTAATGGGCTTTTACAGCAAATAGAATTTATGGCTTCATTTCCTGTGCCATGCAAATGAAAGTTCTGTGTAATTCATACAGAAAAATCTGCTTACACAGCATTTGGCTTTTTTCTGCTACTTGTCCTCAGGCTGCAGAAATAAGTAAGAAATTGGCAAATCAGGTAAATTTGTGTGGGAAATGTCACTGCATGGTGCAAACGAGCACGTTCTGTACCTGCCCTCAGCACTGCACTCACTGAGGGGTCGATGGGAACCAGGGTCTCGTGAGGTCCTGCCAGATGGACACAAGCATTTTTTGTTTGCTGGGCTTTTGAGCAACATGTATTCACTGAGAAATGAAGAGAGCAGGGATGCTGTGGAAATATCCTTACTCTTTGTGGGGGTGTCAAAACTGGAAATGGGAGGGTCTGGTTTGCGCCACTGAGCCTCTTCTGTGACCACCCGGTGGCACCTGGTACCCCCAGGCCCTGGAGAGTGGAAAGCAGAAGTCAGGGGTGGATGGAGGGAAGTTGCCTGTTGGGTCTGAGGTGGAAAAGGGCAGTTGAGAGCTTTTGCCAATTCTCTCAATTCATGGCAAGGTAGCGGAGGCATTTCTGCCTAGAAAGAGACTCTGAAGTGTAGAGGGGGTGTTGGCTTGTCCCATCTCACACAAAACTGCAGCAGAACGGGAGCTAGGGAAGATCCCCAGCCTCCAAAACAAACTCCTCATCTTTTGTTTGCTCTGTTTTGCCTGCTTTGGTTGCAAATCCTCGGGAGGGAGAAGCTCTCACCATGAGTTACACTGTGCTTAGAACAGCCTGTCTTCCTCATGGCTGGTACTTCTAGGAATTGCTGCTTTTCCAAGGGAATCCGCATCACGGAGAAATAATCATACTCATCCTTACTCAATGTCCTTTCCAACTTTGCAAGGACTAAATGGAAATAGAGAATAAAGCTACTTTTCTGGTTCTAAAAATAATTCTTCTAGGTCATGTGGAAAATCATCGTGGAGGTTATTTGTGGGAGTTCAAATGTTCAGTTGTTCTGCTTTCCTTTTTCTAGGAATTGCTGCATGGCTGAGTGTCAGCCTCCAAAATTCTCAAAAAGCTCATGAAAAGAGCTGCTCTGTTTCCTTTGGAAAAACTGGATGGCAGTGGAAGGAGAGAAAAAAAAAGTGTTAGAATGTTTCAGCTTTACTGGGATTTGGAAATATAGTTTAGGATTTACCTGTTTGTGTCACAACTCAAATGGGACAAGGAATTAATTTGGGGATAGAATTAATTGTTTTTAATGTGTTGTGACCCACCTATAGGACAGAAGGACTGCTCAGGGGTGGAATGTCAGTGAAAAAATCATGGGGTTTTCCTTGAGAAGCAATGCCATTCCTCGAAGGTTGGTAGTGTGCAATAAAGGGGCTGGATGGAGCATCTTCAGAGTTAAGGAAGGGCTGTTTGATGTGCTCAACCATGGGGGCAGAGCCACGAGGGAGTGTCTGGGTGGGCCCTGGGGACAGCAGGAACCTGTAAAGTTTGCCCAAAATAGAGATGGGTTTCCTGAAAGCTGCTGGCAGAGGCAGGATGCTGAGACAGCAGGACTGCTGACCAGCAATTCCTGCACTCTTAACTGTTTGCCAAAATGTAATTTTTTTTTAATAGTCAAAGGCTGAAAATAGGAAAAAAAAATAAAGTGAACCAGTGCCTGTCCAGTGTAGAGCAAGTGGTTTCCTGGTCCTAAAGCAGTTGTCAAACCACGGGTCATCAGCTCTGCAGTTTGCAGTTCTTTCTCTGCAATGAAAGGAAGTCTGAGCTGAAAAAGCAGCAGAGGGCTTCTCTCTGGGCACACCCACACTTTCAAAGGCTACCTTGCTCTTTTTAGCTCTTATACTAGCATATATATTTAAAAGGTAAATGAAATCAATCAAGACAGGAGCTCTCAGCCCTTTGCCCTCTGTAATTTTTTTTTTTTCAGCACAAAATGTCTTTTTAAGTCAAGGAGTTATATGGGAATTCCTATGTTCTGGTAACAAGAAAGGAAGATGGGACAAACGTAGCAGGACTGGGAATGGTAGGAAGCTATACAGACAGTTTGCATTTTCTCCAGCTCCATCCTATCTACTGTGAGAGTCACATGTTAACAAAAGTAAAAAAGAAATTGGTCCTGTAGCCTGTACGGTGCATTTTTTGTGATCTGTTTTCATGGAAAACTCTGATGTTCCTGTAAAACTTCTTTACATCAAATAAGGGAAGAAATCAGCTCACCTGTCAATGCCCATCTTGTTTCCAGAACATTTCATCTCATGTTCTGTTGCTGTGTGCTGTGCAAGGATGAGGGAGGGGGACACCACAGCACTGCTCGTTTGGAGAGAATCTGGTGTACAGAAATTGAAGGGATCTTAGCTTCAAAGTTACACATCTATTTCCTGATATCTGTCAGCTTCAGGAGCACAGCATTAGCTTTTCTCCCTCTTCTCTGTCATATCAGCAGACTGACAAGAGGCTGAAATGAGCTGATTGTCTCCTTCTTGACAAAAATCGAGGCACAGCCAACAAAAAACAAGCACAAAAATCTGAACAACTGAAAAGCTTTGTCTTCTGCCTTAATTAGCTTCCCTGGATCTAATTTCTAGTCTGCCTAAGTATATGTTTAGCAACGAGGTTCACAGAGCTGAAAAATGTTTGCATTATGAGATATAACAGCTTATCACGTTATCCAACCCTGATAAGAGATGTGCCACCCTGGGAGCCAGAGGTTTAGGCAGAGGAAAGATCACTTAGCTCTAAGTAGAACTAAATGCTGAAGGGAGTTTGGCTTAGTAAAACGGCCATAGGCAGGAAAAATTAGGATTTTAGCAAAGAAATATGTGTGTGTGGGGGGGAAGTTTTACTATTGGCTTTTAATTTTCTTGGCTTCTCAAATATATAAAGGAACTGGAGAATAATTATTGAGTAATTTGTAGTGAGAATTGGCTGTGTTCTGCTGGGTTAGATGTGTGTGCAGCATTTCTTCCATATCTTCAGCCAAAGCTTCCCGTGCTGCTGCTGCTGTTGAGGATGCTGAGTCCCAGGTGATGGATATTTATCATTCCAGGCATGGCCTTTGTGAATCCATGCTCTGAATTAGGCCCAGTCCTGCTAGAGGAGCCCTGGAAACTCAGGGGACCTCCCTTATGATCTGCTGCTGGAAATTCTCCTTTCCATGAGCAGTTTAAGTCCTGTGGAAAACTCCCACTGCCTTTGCAGGGATTATCCATTTGTGGAAAGTTATTTGGAGGGAGGTGCATTCCTTTGTAAAACAGCTGGCAATGGGTCTGGCAGCACTGAGTCCTGGCCAGGTATTTTTGTTGCTCTGAGCCTGTCCTGTGCCACGTGCAATGGGAATGCACTCCGTGACTACAGCTTGCACTTTCTGTTTTAGTCCCATAGAATAATAATAAAAAAGAAAGCAAGGCTTGAGTGCATAGGTGTTTTCAGATATTGGACCCCTTGGGCTGCATCATGTTTGTGTCTTTGTGCAATTCTGCTTGAAAAGCACAGCCCCGGCATGACCTGTTGTTTGTCTGAGCCTTTGGGCTCCCAGATGAGGGAAGTTGCGTTATAAATGGACCAGTGTTTTCATTAATTTTGTGAACATTGTTATTAATTGTACTGCTTTTCTATTTTAATACCTTATATTGCTATTTATATTTGTTTTGCAATCTCATTAATTGCTGTATTTTCAATAATATTCCAATATTAAATTTGAAGGAAAAGTAGAGAAGTCCCCATGCTAGTTCATTTAAAGAACATGTTATCTGTTGTCTGCTCAACACATTTCCTGTGATGCTGCAAGACAGAGAACCCTGTGCTGCTTTTACATTTAAGAGTTTGCTAGTAAAAACACACCTCTCCTGAGGTTATTTAAAATCAGGACCTACATTTCTCACCTCCCCCTGTTGTCTCACATACAGAATCCCATCCAACACTGCTGTGCCAGAAAATGTTAGCAGATAAAGTGCAGAGCAGGTCAGGGTATTCCTAATTCAGATTAATGACCTCATTCCACTGCCTCCTTAGCAGGAAATTAGAAAGTGCTGGGAAGGAGAAAATAGCGATTCATAATGTGGGGCTCTCTGTATTGGCAGTTGCACTCATTAAAGCTAAGATATTGTTTTGATATAAAATAATTGAGCCTGATTTATTTATGGGATGTGGCTCATGGAGATTCCTCCAGAAGACTTCTGGCTCGATGTCTGGATCCCCCCTAAAGGGAAGCTGCCTTCCTCTGAATTCCTGCTCAGAGGAAATGAGTTTCTATGCAGAAGTCAAATTTTTGCCTGGGTAAATGGTCCCAGCTCAAGAGCATTTAAGCCCAGCCTAGCATGGAAGTATAGAATGCTCCTTCAGAGAGTAAATCCACACGTCACACAGACATGGAGTAGGAGAGAGCTCTGTGGGTGACGTGTCAGCTGGGGCTGGGCAGAGGCCAAGCTGTGCATGAGCTTGGATTTTCAATTTTCAGCACTGGCACTGGTAACGTGCAGCCTGCTGAAATCCTGTGTCAGGTGTTTTAGGTGTCTCTTTGCACTCTGGTTTGGTCTGTAACCTTTAAGGACTCTACTCAGCAGATACTCCAAGGTGGCCCCGTGCACAGCTCAGTGTTGCCTTGATTGAGCACTGAGGTCAGAGGCCAGCAGGAGCCAGAGGTCCCTGCAAACCCAGCCATGCACGGGCCCACTGAGCTCTCTGCCTCTGTGTCATGAAGACAAATGGCATTTTTGGAAATTCTCCCAATGAACTAACATCCATTTTCTGGTGTCTCTTCCTTCTTTATTGCTTCCTAATGAGCTTCCTTCCCATCACCTCCAGCCTCCTGCTTCCCACCCTGTGTTTACACCCTTGCATGGAAGAGAAGCAGATTGAACAAATTAATTAATTTGGCCTATCTAATGAAATGGCTTTGGTGGCTTCTGGGTTTTTGCCTCTTGCTTTTTACAGGAATTTCCTATAAATCTTTAATGGCCACAGTTGCTGGGCTTTTTCTGTCCACAGTTGGCAAGAACGTCACATTTTCTTTGTATGGTATCTCAGACTTAACTGAGAACATTTCATTCTCTGTCTATATTTATATTTTTATATATGTATTTTATACATGTGTGTATTTTTACTCCTTATTTTTATATTTATGATGGTCATTCTGCCTCCTTGTTTATTTTTTTAGCAATGGAATTTTCATAAGAGTGCTTTTCAGGAGCCATTTGGAATAAAAGCTGTTTCTTAGGAGAGGGGATCTGTGCTGTTACAGTCCACAAAACTTCCTCTTGACCCTGGACTGCTCAGGGTGTGTTTTTTCTCCTGTTCTTCTCATGCTGCTTTGTTTGCTCTTGGACAAGTCAACTGGTTCAGAACCAAGTGTTAGCTAGATTATTATTTTCTTGCTCTTGCAGATGACACAACTTCTAACATAGCACCACTCTTACCAGATGAAAGTGCTGTGGATTCTTTCCAAGGAATATGTGAACAATTTTAAATTCCTCTGCTGAAGCTGCTTTTACTGAACCTTTCCCCCTTGCAGTCTGCACCGTGTTTTCACTTTGAAGTAACAAATGCATACAGGCCTTTGGTATCTGGTTACCTTTCTTCCTTTTTGTTCCACAGCTCATCACTTCATTATACCTGAAAAAAGTGATGCTCCTGTGAAGTGAAGCTTGTATAAATCTCTGTTCTGGTATGAAACAGTGCCTGAAACTTCAGTAGTGCTTCATGTAAGGTCTCATGTCACTTGTTGAAATCCCAGTGGGAACCCGATTCAGCTGCCAGTGTTGTTACCCTGTAAACTCCAGTGGCAATATGCCACAATGAGAAATATCAATTTTAAACTCATCCTTCTGTGACTTTTAATTCACTGCACATAAGCATGTCCAGGAAGAACAGCACAAGATTTTGTTCTTGCTTCTTCCATCACAGAGATTATTGTGCAGTGTTTTGTCATTCTGCAACCAGAATGTATAGAGATGGATGATAAATATGGGGAAATTATTATTTTACACACTTGTAGTGAGTACAATGGGTTCATTTCAGTCCCTTGTGTGTGTTTCAGTCTCAGAAGGAACAAAGGGGATCCAGAATAAAATAAAGGCCATCAATTGGGGGTTGTTATGGAGAGACAGTTCTCAAAAATTCTTTCAGCTGCATCCTCTTTCTATCCTTGTGTGGTTTTTATGTGCTCTTGGTGTCTTTATGCGTTCCTACTACCCCAGTGATAGAAAGGCCATAATGGCTCCCTGTGGGGAGCTTAAAATGCCAGAAAGTGCCGCAGAAGACACGAGCTGGGTCAGGGCTGCCACAGTGGTCGCCTCTGGAGTCAGACTTGCCACTTGGAAAGCTGCATATCACTGGTGGGTTTATTTGTGGTTGTTTTCTTTTAGTTTGAGATACCAGAAAAAGATTATCTGTGCTGAGGAGAGTAGCACAGGTGCCCTCACCTCTAGTGAGATTCTGGACAATTTCATTAGTCCTTCTGCATTCAGGTTCACTGGATCCAGCTTTCTTAGTTGAAGGACCCTCTTCCTGTCTGGAATTTCCTGCACTCGAGGCAGTACCAATTCAGCTGATTTGGGGAATTCTATGAGCAGTTTGCACTCAAAAACTGGCACTAGGATTTAATAGAGGAAGCATCTGGCAGTGCTTGCAGAGATGGAGGGCATCTCATAGCAGGATGAAGGTGAAATAATTTATTAAAAGCTGCTGTGCAGGAGTAGTGGGCCTGGGAATGATTCTGCCTCCTGATGCCAGTTCTTCCCAGTGCCTCCCAGTCCACAAACAGGGGTGTTTGACCTCACAGAGGCATAAATTCAGCAAAACCTAGATTTTGTCACCACATATCTGTCATGCCTCAGGAGGAGCAGTTCCCTTGCTTGTGCCTCGGAATGCTTTGGAAAGGGGCTCTCTAGGTAATGTAGTTTTGTAGGGAATAATCCAATTCTTTCACTCTGAAAAATCTCTTTAGATATTTAGGAAGAAGCTAAGTAAGGAGGGAAACAAACCAAGACGTGCAAAGAACCACAAATAGCATGGGGGGGTTTTGTCAGTTTTCTTCAGGAAAAGAAGCCCTGACAGCTCTGTGCTCGACATGTCTGATGTTTACTCACTTTCTGGGAGCTGGCACTGCAGAGAATATGTATTTATAGGGATATTTTCACACGACTTTGCTTCACACAGACTACTGATTTAGATGTCTAATTTAGGAGCACAGGCGCTCTCTGTCGTCAGCAGAGCCTAAATGAAGGTGTCTGAGTTACCCCCTGAGAGGAGGCACCTTTCTCCAGTGGGTTCAGAACGACCTGAGCTTCCTGATTTAGGCCATGAGCCACGTGTGCAGTGTGTGAGCCTTGAGTAAACAGCTCTCAGGGATTAAGTGCTGGCCCTGGCACTGCTTCCCCCCACAGGCACTGAACTCTTCAGAGATCACAGTTTGGTCAGACTTGAGTGTGGCTGAAGACAAAGATCATCTTCCTTCCTTCTGGATTAGCCACATCCACGGGCCTCAGTGACTCGAGGGCAGAGACACACTTGCATAGGACCAGGCCCAAAATACCATTTATTCAGTGAGGGAAAAGGGAACTCCCTACCCTGGACCCAGCCTTGCATTCTCGATTTCAGGGGCAGGGCAGGTAGTGGCACAAGCCCCTGCAAGCTGATACATGCACAACTGGCTTCCATGGCTGTATCCTGGGATGAACAGAGCTGAAAAGGTAAAAAAGGGAAGAAAATTCCACCCTAAAGGAACCCCCACCTCTGCAGAAGTGGAGGTTGATAAAGTGAGGACCAGAAGGGGCCTGGGAGCCCCTGGCTCCTCCATCTGCCTCAGCCAAGGGCTTTTCCTGTGACCCTGCACAAATTGTGGATCTCTTGCTGCTTCTCCACCTCTTTGCAATGAGAATGATTTTATTCACAGAAGGTGATGTCACGAGATTGTTGTGAGGGGATGTGACTCAATGTTTGTATAATGCTTTGAAGATGGAGAGTGCTAAGTATTGTTATTTGGGATGGCAACAAAATAAAACAAAATATGTTCAGTGCAGATGTTCAAGCCAAATCCATTTTCAGTTAATCTTCCAAGCAGGAATTCAAAATCAAAGTAAAAATCCTTGCCAACTGGAACTTTACAGCTTGATGGGAAAGTTAGAAAGAAATTAATTGGTTTTTAAATAGTTGTAACTGTATTGTGATGGAGCGTGGAGTGCTCATCTACTCCTAATTGCCAGTCAGTTTGGAACTGGGAATTAAGGCTTGCTCAGGGGAATCTTTGTTTCAGAAAAGGAAAATAGTTGGGCTGTCTTGCATGGCACACTGTATAAACTGTCAGAACTCTGAAAACGTGTGCTTTTTCCGCTTTATGCTGCCTTTTTGCAGTAATGTAAACCAGCAGAAGATGTGGAAAGCAATGAAACTGCAAATGCCACCACAGAGCTCCTTGCGGCAATCGCTGTCCCCTCCCAGCCAGCTCAGCCTCTGATCCTGCCCCAAAGGGCTGCTCCAGTAGGGCAATGGCTGTCCTGGCCCTGGGCAGCCTCTGCCTGGAATAATCTGGGATCAGGTGCTGTGCTGGCCCCTCAGCATCTGCTCCTGGTTGCTCATACAGGGGTCCATGACAGAAGGATTTTCCCTTTGGATCAGGGGTGTCAGTAACCACACAGCACCTACACACAGTGTGATGGAGCAGAATTTGCTCCCCAGTCTTTGTGATGGCCTTTAGCCTCTCTCCCCTCAATTTTGGGACTGCAGAAATTCCTGTGCTGAATCAGACTAATGCTTCAGCGTTCCAGCAGCAGCAGCTGACCTAAAACTCCATTAAGGACAGATGTGCTTCAAAATTGTTTCTACCTCATGGCTGATGTTTCAAAATGTGAGAGCAGAAATGCGCTTCCTGCACAGTCTCTATAAAAAGGATACAATAACACCTTCACTTCCCAGGACCACTGCTGAGCCCAGACTATTTGCAAAACACTTTCAAGTCCTGGACTTAAATTAGCAAAGCTCAACTATTTTTACCTCCCAAAGACCCGCCCCTTTTAAGGAAATGTACACTTGATTTAGAGTTTTTCCTGATATTCAAAGGGGACTTGGACGTGTCCCTCAGCCTCTCGTGTTTGATGGGATTTGAGCATGTAAAGCACCTTCATAAGAGGGTTATTCATTACTTCTCACTTTGAGTGAACACACTGTTTTCCAGCTAAACCATCCTGTTTGAGTTTTGCTGTCCTGTGCAGAGGTATGCCTTCAGATCCCAGTTTTTGTTTTCTTAATACTTTTGAAGTTACTTGTTCCTAAAATACGACTCTCAGTAAACATTTCAGCGCTTTAATTTGGCTTAAATTTATGCTTGAATATGAAAGTTCCAAGATAGTTTTATGAGCAAGTAAAAATACGATGGCTCTGGGAGCCTTTCTTTTCAATATCTTTTAGTTATGTTAAACTCTGTACTCAAGTAACTGCCTTATAAACAGCTTTATATTGCACTCGATTGCAAGTCATTGGAACAACATTCCGTAATGGGTTGCAAATGGCATAACATTATGTGCCCCAGTTTCTGCAGCCAGAATGAACAAGATCATTGGAAAGGTTGGTGATAAAAGTGGACATAAAAAAGATAACCTTAAATCTAAACCCTCTACATCACAAGTAATAGAACAAAGTAAAAAAAAACCAACAAAACCCATATATTTTTCTTCTCAGGAGCGACACAAGCCAGCTCGATCCTGCTTGCTGAAATGCTTTTTCTTATCTTATTCCAAGTAAAATTTTTATTTCCTTTAAAGCTGTGCTTGCTGTGACAAAAAATGATTGCATAAATAATTTTTCCTCACCTTTGGAAAGCTGGTTCTCTCTGAGAATCAATTAGTTAGCTGTCAGAAGGAAGCCTGGATCATATATTCTGGAACACTTAGTGGGCAGAGCAGTGTTGAAACACCCGTGGCAAATGTTCATTACTTGAGGTCTGGCAAAATTAAAAGTGCAGCTCAGGACTGACATTTTTTCCTCCTTCTGGAGAGAAACCTGTATAATTAGATGCTTATATTTCTTTCCAAGGTATAAATCTTTTAGATTTGTTTGAATGTTGCCATCAGCTACAAAAATGGGAAATAGCAGAAAAAATGGTCAGTGCTTGTATTGTATTTTGCAAAATCTTGATTGAAAAAATGTCATCAAGTCACTAAAAGATATACATCTTCTCCAATATTATCTTGAAAACCTTGGTATTTCAAGTGCTTTCTGAAACACATCCAGAAACTTATGAGACCCAGTTCTACATGATGCAGCCTCTTATGCCCCTCCCAAAAAATAAACCTCAAACCCACCAACAAAATCCCTTGCCTGAGAAGTTTTGACAGAAAAGAAAGCATTGTTAGCTGAGGGACACGTGTGCCTCCTTTGTGTGGGCAGTGTTTTGGGTGTCAGCTGTTTGGTGATCATACATTTTAATTAAGGCAGGGCATAGTGATGTGTGACTTTATTTGAGCTTGTTCTCCCTTGTAAGCCTAATGAACTTATTCAGCCCCACAAGCAGGAACAAGCCTTTGCCAGCAGACTCTGGCACAGATCACTGAGCAGAGGGTGTGAGATGGCATCACTCTGGAGAGGGAATGATCCAATCCTACAGAAATCCAGCTACTGTTCCTAGTAAAATACAGTGCTCTAAGGTGAGGCATGTTTCCCTCCTACCTTCTGTAAGGAAGGTGATGCACTGGGGAGAAAGATGTTTCCCAGATGCATTTCTAGGAACAAATGCTTTTGGAGGTGGCTACATCACTCAAATTCTGGCTTTCTTAGTGCTTCTTTTATCAGCTGCTCTCAAGCTTATGAGCTGCAGCTGGATAGACTGGGGTCCTTTTGGGAAATGTCCTTTGGTTTTATTTCATCACAGTTTGAGAGCTGTAAGCATGAGTTACTGCACAGTCACCTTTACGTGCACTACACTGCAGTAAAGGCAAATTGCTCAGGTTTTGGTTTCTATTTTGATTTGATTTGATTTGAACAGACTTTTCTTACTTGTATGCAAGAGAAGAGAGTGAGGCAGGAAGATCAGGTGGCAGTTTTCACAGGGATGGTCCCAATGGTTAGAGCAGCAGTGGAGGATCAGGATTTCTGTCCTTTCCCAGCCTCAGCCACGGCTCAGTGTCAGAGACAATTCAGCTCCTCTTTGTGAGCTCACGTTCGCAGCATTTCTGTCTCACACAGTGTGGTAGCATTGACTCCTGGTGGTGCTGAGGGGATGACGTGTACTAAAGCAAAGACTTGGAACAGGTCCTGCTCTGGTTTGATTTACATCTGCCTGTAAGCCATACCTGAACTTCCATCCTCTATCAAATGTTACTGTAATCCCAGATTTGTAAATTAAGGTATTCCTTCAATGGGTAACCTCAAAGTGGCCAGTGGTCAAAATGTTGCCTGCAAGAAAGGGGTCTGTGAGGGGAAACCCTATAAAATGGCAGGAGATTCTTGGGAATCGCCCCGATACCCATGGAAGTGGCTCTTTGTGTGAGTCACAAAAGGCATGGGCCTTTCTCAGGAGGGGCAAAATGCAATTTCTCTGGGATCGCTTTCTGTGGTGCCATTGCCTCTCTGCCAGTGCCGCGGAGGAGGCTGGAGGCAGGCACAGGCCTGGAGGCGTGGGATGCTCCAAAGGGCCGTGAAGGACCACGGCCTGAGCTGAAGCCGCTTTTTTCTGTGGAGATCAAACAGGAGGGGAGGTCTCAGGCGGCCGGGGAGTGCTGATGTACCTATTTATGTTAATGTATAATTTGTATTTATTTTATCCGTGCCGATGCCGGGCCGGGCCGGCGCGCTGAGGCACCACCTGTGTGCGGGCGCCACCTGCCGGCCGCAGTGCCCTTCCCGCCTTTTTTGCCGCCGCTCTTCCCGCCGCTGTCTGGGGGACCCCGGGATCAGTCGTGAGGGGATTTGGCTGAGGAGGGAACCGCCCGAGCAGGCTGCAGGTATTTGCAACTGTGGGCGATGTCCACATGCCCTGTTACCTGTCACCTGCTTTACTTTTAAGTTTCTCCAAGGGAGAGCCAAGCTCTCAGCCCCAGAGGAAACATCTCCCTCAGTGGAGATGCCCGCTCGTCTTTCGCTGTCTGTGACCGAGTTAACGCCAGCAGAGATTTCTTTTAAGGCACCCTGTTCTCCATTAGCAGCTACTCCCACACAGGGCTGCCCTCCCAGTGCTCCTTTGTGGTGCTGGAAGTCACGCAATGCTCCTGTCCTTTCCAGTGGGAACACACGGTCAGAAAGGCCTGGATTTGCCCTCTGTACCCTGTGGGCACAGCTGGCCTGAAGCAGGTAGCCCTCGATCCGGGGGTCTGTGTGCTGGGGGTGCATCCAGAGGCTCCTGGAGAGCTGAGCCATCCTCTCAGATCCACTCTCGCCCCATGGAGCACTTGGAGTGACCAGCAAAAGCTGAGGAAGACAAGCCTGGGTCAGCATTTCTTATCAAAGACAGGTACAGAACAGGTTTATTCTAGCTGTATTTGGCTTACCTATAAAAAAAGCCAGAGAGGAATGTTCCTCTTGGCTCGTCAGTACAATTATGGTTTATTTGGTGCTTGATGTCTAATTTCTGCAATTTTAGTGCTTGTCTTAATTATTTTTGAAGATTTCAGTTAATAGGTCCAGGGGTTGGTTTGTTTGTCTGTTTATCCCCCAGTGATTTTCACTAAATAACAAATCCACTCAGTTCACTGAGCTGACTGAAGTCACTCCACTGCTGTTTCCCTACTTCTCATGCAGTACTTCTCATGGACAGATGAGGCTGCTATGGAATTGGTTATTTCAGCTGGGGCAGTGATATGTAGGGGACTGTCTCCTCCCTGCTGAGGGCTCCGACAAGCCTTGACACAAGTAGTTACTCCTGCCTGGCTTCTTCTAGTCTAGGTCACTATGAAGTGGGATAACAGAGGGCTGCTTACCCTTGGCAAGTGCTTGGAGGCTCTAGATGGTGCTGAAGGTGACCACCAGTGTCACAGTGTGACACCTGGACCAGTGCCTCCCTGCTCTGTGCCAGTGTCACCTCACCACGGGCACATCCAAACTTTGGTTTGCATTTAGAGGACACTGGGCTGCCTTGAGAGCTGCTTCTCCCTTCTGCCAAAACATTCCTGCCTGGACTGCTCCTGCAGTTTTTTACCTTAACATTAAGCTTGGAGGTATTAAAGCACTGTCAGCTGAAATCCCTGGCTCCACCTCTGACTTACAAATTTGTAGTCTGGCCTTAACCTTAGCACAAGCAAATGCTTATTTCGGTTGTTTTGCAAGTGTATGATTTAATGACATCACCAGATTTCTGGCTAATCAAGAACTTTCCAGAAGCAAACAATAAATGGCAACATAGCATATCCTTGAAGTAGATTTTATGTACAAAACCCTGAGTATTAGCAATCTCATTTTCAGTAATGAGATAAAAAACACAGAATCAGCTTTTAGGACCAAAGATAGATCTTGTTCAACACATGTTATGGTACACATATATGATGTGTAACAAGCAGCACATCTGACACCCCCTCAATGAAAAGCACTGTCTCCATGCAGAACTGTTTGGTACTCTTATAAATCCAAAAGAAAATCAGGTTGTATTGTCCCAAGAAAGAGCATCTAGTTAGGGCAGACCAAAACGTTATTTTCCCTCAAGGAAGCATATTGAATGAACCACATTATTTTCCAGATAATGGACAAAAACCTTCTTTATTATGAAAACTTTATGCCCTTTCATAAGCATTAATAATGCTGGGGGTGTGTGGGTGGGAGAGCAGGTGGGTAGGAGTGCTAAAGGGAAAAGCAAAAAGCAGAGCTATGAGGCTGTAATTTCTTATGAAATATTGCTCCATGTGATACCTCTTTGCTTTAGAACATTTTTATAGAAGAGAAATACTTTGCATTTCCTGCAGTCTTCAAGTTTTTGCTGGTTTTTGTGACTGCAGTACTCCTGAAAGGCAATGGGGAGGGGATAGCTTAGGATTTATTTATCCCAATGATGTACAGTACCAACAGCAGTGGAAATTTCCTTGTGCTCTGGGCCAGTGCCTGAATCTTGTCTAAAATCATCTCCTAGGCTCAGAGCATTATCCCTCTCCAGCTCTCCAAGCCTCCTGAGATGGGACCCACTGCTGTTCTTCCAAAACCATTTTCCTGTGCTTTAGAAACTGGGTGGTTTTCCCTCATTATCCTCTTTGGAGGTCACAGAGCAATAGTGGCAGCAGAGGTTGCTGCATACAGAGATGGATTCAGGGGGATTCCTGGGATAAGCTCCGTGTCAGGATACCTGGAACCCTTCCAACTTCTGTTTGCTTGGAAAATTCTGTCATTGAACCTGATTCCTACATTGTGCTTACCAAATGTTTCAGCTTCACAGCTCTGGCTCGTGTGGCAGTAATGGCCCTGGAGGTTTTTCAACCTGTTTGCCTCACCAATGCTATTGTAAAATTATGAAATATTCCCCACAGTTACTAGTAAGGGTTTAGGACTGTCCTGTTAATGAGAATTCCAATGAGAATTTCCATTCAGGGTCCAGAAAACTTTATTAGCACAGTTCTTTCATCCACAGTGTCCAGAAACTCTTTTATGAAGTGATCAGATTGAAATTTGTCTTTGTAGTTGCATGGTTTTTTTCATGGCTGAAAGTAAAATCCAGTGAGCTGGAAAATTCACTATATAGACTTCACCAGCCAGCTTCTGTCTAAATTAAAGAAAGACTCCATTTTAAAGAATAATAACATTATAAAAAATAATTAACACGAGAATGAATATTTGCAGCCCTATTAGTCAGAAGCGGGAGAAGTAATGAGCAAGACTAAAATCAGTGCTGGCCTTTCCTGTTAGAAGTTTATGGGCATTTAATGAATTTAAATGAGAAAAGGAAGCTGATAATTGAATTATTTGTAAGAACTTTATTCAGCAGGTTTTGAGTGATTGCTGTTGGCTTTCACTGCTGTACTCCCCTTTGTCACCTCAGCCTGTGCACTGGGAGCACTGGATCTATATTTATTTATGTAATCAGGCAAACATGAGAAGTGTGCTATTGATTGCATTGACTGGAAACATGTAACACTCACCAAAAAAAGGGGAATTGGAACAGGAACCAGCTGCTCAGAGGTTCTTACAGCCACCTGAAGAGCTAGACAGGAGCAGAGAAGTCATTTGAAAGAGGTAACTGTGTCAGGCTGGAGAAATGCTTTTGGCCCTCCACACATGTAACACTCAACAATTATATGGGGACCTGTGAGGAAAAGAGATTCCTACAGGAAACTCTGGCTGGGTAATGTGCACTGGTCCATAAAGGAAGGCAGAGAACAGCAGATCAAAGGCAGGCTCAGCCTACACAACTAGCAGGGAGAATGCTGCAACATGAATTAATTTTCATTAAAAAGGTGCGTGGAACAGCAGGAGAACAAACTGCAAGTCTCTGCAGATGGAAAGGGCAGTGGGAGGAAGGCACCAGCAGGGAAAATGCTGCAAATTGGTGTTTTGGAGAAAAGGCAAATGCATTCACCCTGTCAGCGGCGGGAGGTTTCTGTTTATTGCAGTCTGCGTGTGGCAGCTAATGTGTGTGGGTCCTTGTGGCTTTGGGGATTGTTAGTTTGGAGTGGTTTTAGTACCTGAAAACCCTCAAAAACTGTTGGAAAAAATCTAACAACTGTGAGTTATCCAGACACTGACATCCCTACAGACCAGTGGCCTGCAAAGGAACCCAGAAGGAACTTTTTCCTTCTCACGGAGGTCAATCCATTTGCCACAAACACAACAGATGTTGAAAGGAAGTAATTTTAAACTGTAAGGTTTAAATTGGCAGCAAGGGAAGACAAGTTGCCAAAATGTGTCTTTGTTTTGTGTTTCTGAAAGCCTCAATTCCTCCTAGTGGGAGACTTCCATGTTTGGCCCCTGCACAGATACACTTGCATTTCATTTAATCTGCTGTGGCCGAGTCAGAAGGCTCTGGCTAAAAGAAATGTCCTGGGAAGCAGATGCAGGGCAGCTGGCCCGTGGGGAGCTCTGCACTGCTCTGCTTTTAGCACCAGAGGTGATTTTTGAGGTCCATCAATGAGGGCTGCACGCACCCGGAGGGGGTATTTGCCATGTGGGAAGAAACAATGGGATTTGGTCCCTGGAACTTCCAAAGGTAGCTTTTCTGTCTGGGTGTGAGCACTCCAGTAGCTGCAGGAACTTCACAGTGCCCCCTGTGCATGAGCAAAGCTTAAGGAAAAAGAGATTATAGTGACAGATCTGTGGAAATAGCTAAAAAGGCAGAATTTCAGGGACAATTTCAGAGCAGATGTGAGTCCTCACTCAGTGTACAGGACAGCTCTGAAACTCTAGAATTACTTTGTAAGATGTTGTACAGGATCCTTTCTAATTATTACACGTGCAAAGAAGTGAGAAGGTTTTTGTAAATGTAGTGGTCAGAGAAGGAGAGTAATTGAAATGTTAATTCTAATCATATGCTATGCTCATGCATTGATTTTTTAATTCACGTTATCCATTAATTAGTTAATGCCTGTAAAGCTCATTGAAGATAGAAAATGCTAGAAATCACTATGGACTATTGTTACTATCATTATCCACTAAGTTTAATTGGTTCTTGTACATTTTAAGTGGATTATTGAGATGTAAACTCGGCGAAGATGATTTCCCACTGTCCTCAGAATCCTGGCAAAGTGAGCAGCTGCAGTGGCCATCCATACAAATCAGGAGCCTGCCTTGTTTATGCAGATTGATACAGAAATCTTCTTAGGTTTGTCCTACATGAGCATTGCATCTGATGGCTTCCCTGTCCCCCACAACCCTCCTTGTTCAGGGCCAGGCTGGCACAGCCTTGTTCAGCCCAACCTGGTGATGGTATTGCTACAGAGGGGGATGTATCACAGGGCTGAGCAGTGATTTATGTCCCTGGAAGACAAGACACAAGGAGATTATAGCACAAAGATGAGAAGATTCTGAATTTCCCTGTGGGGCCAGCATATTTCTGTCACCCTTTGAAGAAGGGGAGTTGTCTTTAAACAATAGTATCTTTAACAGGATCTGGTTGTAGTTTGTTCTCTTTTCTTTCTGTGTCTGTAATCATGATGAAACCCTCTGACTTTGTCCTTCATTCTTGTCTGAGCTTTGGAAGGTTGTATGGAAAATAACTGTTTCTATTCAACCTTTTTTATTTATTTATTTATAAATAGCTGCTTTTGAGGGAAGCATCAACATCTGATCTTCTTGGAAGAAAACCTCTGGGAGGCTTTCCTTTCACTTTGGTCCAAACTGCTTTCCCCTGCCCCTGTGATAGATCAGGTATATTCTGGGTTTATGTAAAGTTGAACATGGTTTAGTTCCAGAACCTGCTTTTTTTCCAAAAGTAATTCCTCAGCTGCACATCTTCCCGTGGCTGTTTGCAACAGGGCTCTGTGTTCTGCATTTTTTCCAAATGTTTTGATTTTAATGCTTATAAGAAACACTGTTAAAAAATCTCCCACCAAAATAAAAAAAGGCAGTATAGTGGAAAAAAGAATACAAACACATTTGCTCTTTTTAAAAAGACATTTATCAAAGTTCAGTCAGCTGGGATTTTCTGACACGTGGCTGACTTGCAAAATTCTCTTTAACATATTTGCATTTTTGGCAACGTAAGGAAGTACCACTTGGATTACTGCAACTGTGTGAGGATTTTAGTTGACAAGAGGAAAAAGTAGGCAATGTGGTTTTTTTCCTAATTATTTTTTGTTAGCTATTTCCTTCTAGTTTTGTTTCTGTCATTTTCTTTGTCTAAATGTCATTCTGCTTTTAAAAAGAGATGAGGACCAAGGCTGGTAAGAAGTAATTGAGCAGGTTATGAGTCCAGGCCTGCTTGCAAGTAATGGGAAGCTATGTTTTGGAGCCAGTGAGTTTTGGGACAAATTCTGAAATATCTGATTGGCTCTGCCTCCATAGCACTGAATTCCTATTAAAAATTAGTGAAGTTTGTTTGCTTTTGCAATCGTACCTTTCTGTTGGTCGGTTCTGGGGTCTTAGGCAGTGGCATCATATCCCCAGTCCTTGAGGACTGAGGCCTATTGTCCCTACCCACAGATGTTAGAGAGCTACAATCTGTTCTTTAGCCTCGAAAACCACTGGCTGAGTCAGCCTAGGGGATCTCACATGGTGCTGGAGCTGCAAGAGTTTGCTGTGCGAAGAACTTTGTGCACATTTTTTATCTAATGTTACAAACAGAGAAAATGCTCATCCCCTGAAGACTGGGGGTTGGGGTTTTTGGCCTCTAATATTTCCTTGTTGGAAACAATTGTTTCAACTGCAACCTATCCTTTTATTTTCAGAACCACTTGCCCTTGGCATTTTTCATACCCCAGCTGTGACAAAATGTACAGCAATGAGATTCTCTTTCCTGTTCCTGTGTATTCCAAACATTATGGTGTGTGTCATCCCAAATTGCTGAGGAGTGACTGAGGTCAGCAGAATTTTGATGGCCATTCTCAAGGAATGGTTTGTGCTTTGCTTAGATTAAATCTTATTTCTTGGAATTGCTAAATTGCCCTCTCTCTGTTTTAGCTCTGTTTCATTCAGTTTAGAATGTCCACTCTGGTCTGTCATGCCTGTGGCTGTGCAAGCCACAAACAGAGATTTTCTCTGCCCGTGAATTCCTGCTCCATTTAAAAACTCCAACAAGCCAAAAACCCCTTGCTCCAATGCCCAGTTTCCTGAGTTCATGCATCTCCTCTGGAATTGATTAAGTAATAATAGCTCAAAGGAGGATGCTTAGAATAGAAATCCTGATTTGTGTGTTCCTTTTTGTTTTGCTGTTCCTGTCCATAAGCAAATAGACCAAAATGTGCAATAATTTGCATATCATTGCAGCACAGTGTTGTAATGATACAATATGTAATGTTAAGTTAGCACTAGATAGAGTAGTTCACTTACCTAATCTATTGAACACAGCCTAATTAAATATTTAATGGATTTTTCCCACTGAGAGGAATCAGCAGAATAGCTAAGGAGTGTGTTCCTGGAGATGAAAGTTGCAGAGGAAGGTGATCTGTGGGGATTGTTGTTCATTCAATAACCTCATGAGCTGCCCTACCAATTACTGTGTGCCTTCCTTCCGAGAGGGGCACTGCATACATTGATATGTAGATGCATATTTCAGTGGCCTGAAACCAGTGAAAACTTCAAAGTCTTACTGCATGACATGGTGGTAAATGTTCAGTTGATTACTGTTTGCTGAACTGACAGTAAAGTTGTGGTTTGTTCCTTCCTTAGTTTAACATGAGTGCAGCTTTGCAGTGAGAAATGCCCACGTATTAGATGGGACACTCGGATTTAACTGATTCTGCCTCTTTCTTCTGCAGGAACCAGAGGTCTAAAGGTGTAGATTCTAGGAGCACAGTCTTTTTATGGACTGTATTGAGGACAGTCCTCTCCTTTAGTGGTTCTGTAGCCCCAGCTCCAAGGGATCCCTCTCCATGGCTGGGGGTCTCGGGTGCTATTGCAGTGCAAATAAATCAGTGAGGCTCAGCGTGGATAACATACTGCAGTCCCTATTCCATCCTGAATGGCATTGTCAGAACTGATAATTAATTAATTTCTGGAGCCATTGGTGTCTGCACAGGGCTGGAGCAAGTGAACAGTTTATCTCTCAGCAGGCAGCTTCCTTCTACAGTCTCGTTCCCACTGATGTGGAGGCAATGACTTTAGATCCAGCTGGGCTTTAATTCCAGCTAAAACTTAGAACTCCACCAGGCATCGTGATAGTTTTACAGCCATAACATTAACTCTCCTTCTCTGGGCAACTTTTCTTGTTTTTCTCATCAGAACTAATCTGTAGATAGCAATTAGAAAAGAAATGGCAAAAGGTGTGTGCTGTCCTGGTCGGTCTCTGTTCACTGCGCCCTTTACTGATGCTGTGAGTGAGCCCAAAGGGCTCTGAGCGCTGGCTCCTTCACCCCTGTTATTGCCACGTTCCACCAGAGCCCTGTGAGGAATTGCCAGTGAGCTGGAGACCCAGGGTTTGCTCAGATGTGAGATACAAACCCCAAGAAATATTGCAGTCGTTTTCAAACTGCTGGAGCAGCACTCAATAGGAAGTGCCATGTTCTGTTAGATAAGCTCTGAATGCTTTACTTCATAGGAGCCCAGACACTGGAGGGTTTTGTTGTTGGTGGTGTTGGGTTTTCCTTCTGTTCTTTTCCTCGTTTGTTTGTTTTTTAATTAAAAAAGAGGGGGGAAAAAAAAGCCCAGTTTTAAAGAATAGGGATAAGGAAATGGGAATTATCAGAGCTGCAACTGGTATGAAGGAAATGAATGTTATCACAGCCACATCTGCTGGAGAGGTTGTGTTACTCCTGCTGCTTTTTATTACCTAAAAGTTAAAGGACTTTTGTCTCAGAATTCTTTCTCTCAGCAGGAGCTGTGCAGAGCTAAGCAGCCCTCAGATGAAGCCTGGGCTAGGGCTGGCAGGGCAGCATTACAAGTTAGCTTGTCAGGAAATGAGCTGTTCCTGAGCTGCTGTCCTGGCTCTGGAGCCCAAACAAGGAGGGACAGTGCGGAAAGCAGCATCCAGATGCTGTGGCCTGGCCACTGGCTTTGGGAAGTGCTGAGATGGACTTGGGCTTGCAGTGAGGACATGAGAGTGGTGCGGACTGATGTGCAAATGTCTCCCATGGGTGTTCCTTAGTTTTAGGCTTTGCTTTCATTACTTGGTTTCCAATTTTGTACTCAAGGACCCATGCTTGGCTGGATGAATGGTTTTGTTTGTGTTTTTAAACCAGTCTAGTATTTAAAGTGACTCCAGGGAAATCTTCAGAAGAATCTAATTTTGCTTCTCTGTAGATAGGTGATCCTAGTAAAGATGTGAAAACCTTAGGATGGGAAGTTTGGATAATTTGGAAGTCCCTGGAACTGTTTCCCACTGAGCTGCACTGTGGAAGTTGTCAGTGAAGCAGCAAGAGACAGGGAAAAATTGGCTTCTGCAACAGACCACTGATGTCTCTGTGACAAAGTAAGTGGTTAATAAATAACCAATGATTTCACAACAGAGCCCACCATACTGCAGGAAAAACCTGAAATTTTGGGAGATCTGTTGTAAATGACAAAATCCTGCCATACCAAGGAAGGAGCCGGATATAAAAGGCCATCACATAACCATGAGACAGCCAGAAAGTGGATGGATGACTGATTTAAATGTTTTTTTTGCTAAATTATTATTATTCTAAATGAAAAAAAGCGTTACAAACCATTGGAGGTCTGTCCTGTTGGAGATTAGTTTTACTCAAGCACACATAGCTTTATAAAAAATGCAGTGAGTAATCACTTTTTATAAAAGGGTTTTATTAACAAGTATCAATAATGCCTTAATCTCATTCAAATGCTTGTGCTTACTAAGTATGTTATAAATGCTTAAAGCTCTATTGATGTCTTAGAGGAGGACAGAAGGTCTCCATCTTCACCTGTAGATACTGTGCCAGTATTTGCCATTCTTCCAGGACTGGGGAAGCAAAGGATGATGCTGTAGGACATGCACCTTGTCTCACCCTCCACCATATGGGCATGCACTTTATTTCCATCAACAATAGTGGAAAGAAGCATCTGGTCCCTTATTGACTGACTAATCAAGTATGAACAGGAAGCAAAGTCCAGTGTTACCCAAATGATGAATGGGAGCACAATTAAAACAGCCCCACAGGTGCTCTGATTATGTGTCTGTGTTGGATCCCAGCCAGAGCAAACTGTCAGCTCTGCAGAAAAGTTGCCAAGCCCTCCACGATAAAATCAACCCCATAAAAATGTTATAATTAACGATTTCCCTCTAACATCTATGGGTGCCTTTAAGTTACTGTCTCAGGGATGTTTTCTGCTGGGTTGGAAAGGTGCCTGTTTCCATATTTGATGTTGTCTCTAAGGATCAGCCATCAGCCCACTTGTTTAACCTTGGGCAGTTATAAAGCATGTTCATTTACATGAACCTCACTGAGATGAACAGGCAGGTTCAGGAGCATGGGCCAACACCTGCAGAAGCGATTTCCCTGTCAGTTTGAGTATCTTTCCCTGGCTCAGGGAAAGGGCTTTTCCTTACTCACCTCCTGTGAGTAATCCATGACTTGGGGATCCAGGGTTTGTCCTGGAGGAGGGACACACGAGTCTGCAATTGAAATAAAAGGCAAAGTGCCTACGTGAGACCCTGCAGGAGTTCTCATTCTATTACAGATTCCAAGTCAAAGCTGCAGGTCTGGCTGAGCCACAGGCACTGCCTGAGATTAAGCAGGATGTGCTCATTGCTTTCCACTCCTCTCCTCTGGGGCATCTTTGGTGGCTGTCCTGAGTCAGGCTGTGTTTAGTCTGCTCCAAACGCAGGCTTCTGTCAGCAGGGATGGACTTGCTCCCTCTCCATCCCTGGCCTTGTGGGCTCCTTCCACCTCCCTTGTATCCCTTGCAGCTTCTGTGAGCCAGATCAGTGCAGTCATCCATGGGAAAACCAGTTATTATTCGTAAGTGGTGGATTTTCACATTATTTTTTCATTGATTCTTGAAGCTGATCCAGTTTACTACACACTTGCATGGTCGCTGGACCATAAGGAAGCTGTAGGTGGCAGCAGGAAGAAGTTCACAGAAAACTTTGCTTTGTGAGAATTTGTGAATTTTGAAATATGAAAGTAAACTTTTCAACCATTCTAAGAAGAAAAAACGTTTTAATGTAATTAGTTTTCTTAGAGAATAAATAGAAACTATTTGCCACAATTAATTAATTAAAGGGGTTCAAGTTGCAATTTCTGAAATTTTAAAAAGCTCAATGACTAATTCAAGCTGAGCTTCTCCTGTCTCTTCAGACTGTTAATTTGAAAACATTTTTTTCTAGAGTTCTTTTATGTTTTCTCCTAGTTGGAAATACAGGAACTTCTTTCTTTCTCAGAAGTATTTCTGGGATGAGAAAAGTGCATGTTGCCTGGTTTGGTTTGCTCAAAGTTGGTCATTTACTTTTACCTGTGGTCAAGTCAGGAGCAAAGGACGAGGATTCCATCTGTAAATGCTTTGAATACAAAGATGTCTGTACTGAAGGATTTTGTTTGTGGCCAGCTTTAGCTGGTTGACATTATCCATAATATCCTTTGTGCAGTGGAAGTGGGCATGCAATGAAGTAGGAAATACTGTGTGGATGGCCTGGTGTCAGACTATGAACTTTCATATGTACCAATGCTCTGTGAGCACTGCTGGAGGCTCCATTAGGAAAAGTTGATCTATATTGGATTGTAAAATGCATTTTAATATATTGTATTGTAAAACGCATTATCTAATTTATGCTGGTACAGTGACTACAGGAGTGGCAGGCAGGGCTGGAAAGTGAATCCTGTGATGGTGAAAGAGCTGGAGGAGGAGTGAGGAGGAGAACTTTAACCTAGGGAGGACAGAGAGAGCTGATGGCAATGACACAAATAAGGGAAAATGGACCAGACTGGTATGAGTAGCGTGGCTGGGGTGGAGAGAGCTTGGAGAGAGGCTCTGTAGGGACAGGATGGGAAGGGGAGGAAGGGGAGTTCTTTCCTTGGTCAGGGATGGGAAGGTGTGGAGCTCTGCCCAGGGACAGCAGGGAATGAGCACTGGAGAGCAGCTGATGTTGGGGATGCTGTGTTGGGTGTCAGCTACAGACACATGACTGATGGGAAGAACATCTAGAAGCAACTGTAACTAAAATTACTTGAACTTTTCATTTTTAAAGCTCTCTCCACTTCCTTCCAATTTGGGAATGACATTTTTCAAGTCTGAACTCCTCTCAAAAGTATTTTTGGAAGGTCTGAACAAAAACAGTTTAGCCATCTTTGTGTAAAATGACTGCTAGGCAAGCACTTGGCTATGACATATTTTTGGCAGAGAGCTATTGAACAGCTTTAGGGCCTCATTGGAGATGTCCAAGAGTTTTTTAAATCATCAGATAATTATTATTGGTTATAATAATCCTTAGACACTCCGCCCAGCAGTCAGAGACTTAAAGCCCTGGAGGGTCTGCAGGCAGCAATGAAAAGCAAGTCCTTGAGGATATGCCAGAGAAATTTTTCAGCAACATTTTCTGGGTATCTGCATGTCCGGGGGTGAGCAGGACACAGCAGTGAAAATGTTACCGAGCTGGCAAAGCCTGGTCAGCTATGGAGATTTAATTGGCTGTGGATCCACATTGCTGCTGGCATTTGGCTCCTGGTGTGAAGGAACTGGAAGGATGGACAGGGACTGCCACCCCTCTTGCCACTGGACAGAGGCTGCAGCAATCCCAGCACTGCTGTCTCCAAACTCGTTTGCCCAGACTCTCCATTTCAGGCTGTGAATGAGAATCATTCAGGGCAGTATTGCAGAAATGGAGCTTTAGTGTGAAAATCAGAGTGTTTGTTGTGGGGCAGTTGTGGCTCCTCACCACTGAGGGTAAAGCCCAGGAGCAGGGAAGTGCTTGGCATTTGGGCACTGGGGTGGGCTGTCTAAAATGAAGGTTTTAAACTTTCCAGGAGATGGGAATAATTATGTTGCACTTCCCACTCTGGTTTTGATCTTGTTACACAAGCACGAGTGAATGTGAAATTAGATCCTCTCCTTATAGAAACGTTCCAGATTAGTTTCACTTGATACGTTTTTGCTTCCAATATTAGAGCTACACTTGTCCCAGAGCTTTGAAGTTTGAACTACTTCCAGTGTTGTACTCCATGAATTCCCCTATCTCACTGGTGCCTGTACAATAACACTGAGCCTCCTGAAGACACAAATGTGGAGGTTTCATATTTGTGGGGAACACGGTGTTCCCTGGAGCTGTTCATCTCAGATCCGTACTTTCCATGGCTCCTTGTGATCAAAAGCTGTGAAATGCTGCTCCAGAGAAACACTGGTAATGTTGAGGCAGGGGGACACTTCCCTGAAGCTTTTGGATTAAGAAGTTTTTGGACATTTTTCAGTTAACTATTTATTTCATGGTTGGAAATTAATTTGAACTTGTAAAAATCCAACATCATGTGACCTTTCAACTCATCCACTGCTGAATTAGAAGAAGAAAAGCCTTTATTTATTGCTGCCAAGCTGTTCTTTTTCAGTTACATTAACATGAAATATATTTGGGCATAAAAGATGACAGCTCCTTTTCATGGCCTCTTACTGTATTTGTGCTGTGACTGGTCAGATGCTTTTATCTCAAGCTTTGTTATTTGCAATGGAAAAAAAAATCAGATAATTTAGGAGAGTGATAGAATTTGCAGAGAAAATAACATTTTCACACAATACTTCGTGCTGCTCAGGAAATGGGATTTCATGCTGGCAAAGCTCTGTGTTTGGTTGGAACTCTTATTGACAGTGATGGGCTTTGGGGTTCCTCCTGCAGCTGAGCCAACGTGCCACCCTCCTGTGGCACAGGTATTCCTTGGAATGGGGGCAGAGGAGCCTGAGCAGCAGGCTGCACCTCTGGGAGCAGCTCAAGTGGGATTCCCGTGCTGGGACCCCTCCTGGGTGGAACCAGAGTGTCTGGCATGTGCCTGGGAGGTTGGAGGTACGTGGAAAATGGATCAGCTGAAAGAACTTCTCTTCATGAAATTGGGAAGGGAAAACATGGAGGACATGTGTGGTGAAAAGTCCAAGTGTAGCCTGTGATGGATAGGAGCAGGAGAACTTTTACTGTGGTCAGGTATAGCTGCCAGCTCCAGGGGAGGATTAGCAGTAAGAACAAAGGAACAGTGTTTGATTTAACCATTCTTGTAGCAACTTTTAAACAGGACTAAGAGCAGAAAATAATCCTTGTCTGGTGCTCTGGCATTGGCAGGAAAATACCGAGGGAGCTGGCTGGGACAGCGACATGGGACAGGTTCTGCAGCTGCCTGTGCAGAGACGGCTACAACCTCGTAATCTGCCAGTGCTGGCGTTAACTACTTCCATTTTCCCCTCTAGAACCAGGAATCTTCTTTAATCCTACATGATTCTGAAATTGCAGAACTGGAGGTTGGAAGGGCCCATTAAGTGAGGCAGCCTCCTCTACCCGCAGGGGGATTGCTCAGGGGGAACTTTGTGATTGAAAAATAGGGATTCAACCAATTACTCATCTAATAGTTTCAGTTCATCCACCTCTGCCTCTGAGATCTGTCGTCTCATCTCTCTTTGTAAGCAGCATGAATGGATTATCAAGTTTCATTCTCAGATCATCTACAAGGCAGATTTATGCAGAGTCTCTGTATCTCTAAGCGAATTGGGGAATGTGAATCTCTTGCTACACTGCGGCTGAATGTTCTTAGGGAAGGTGTACAGGCAGCCCAAGCCTAATTCCTGTGAGGGGTTTATCTCATGGCACGCGTCCTGCAGCTGGAGTGAGGAGCTGCGCTGAGGCTCGCTGCGAGCTGTGGGTGCCTGCGACCCGCCCGGAGCCGAGGCGGCGCTGCCGGCGGTGATGTAATGTCACCTCCCGCCAGCCGCCCAGCGGGGGCATCGCGCTGATGCGCGGGCGGCTGCGCTTGTGCCTCCGTTCGGGGCCGGGAGGCTGCCCAGGTGCGTTCCTGCCGCAGGTGTGTGTCCGTCCGTCCCTCGGCCGTGTCCGTCCGTCCGTCCTTCCCGCCGCCCCGGGATGGTCCCGGCCGCGCTGGCGAGCGGCGGCCGGCAGGGGGAGCCCGCGAGCCGCGCGGGGCCCGCGCCGCCCCCGCCCGCACGTGGCGCGCGCCCCGCTGAAAAGCCGCGAGCGGCCCCGCGCCCGCCACTGGCGCCGGCAGCGCCCGCCCCGCTCCGCTCCGTCCTTCCCGATAATTCCCGCTCCGCCGCCGCCCGGCCCGCGCTGCCCTCCGCCATGGTGCGCGGCATCGGCGCTTCGCATCCTCCCCTGCATCCCGCAGCCCCGGGGCGGCGGGTGCCGTGAGAGCCACCGCGCATCCCTGGCGCTGCGGCGGGCAGCGGGCGCACGCAGCTGGCGCTGACCTGTTGCAAGAGCCGGGCTTGTCTTGGGGATCTTTTGTCTAGGTCTTTTTTCTATGTTTTTTTTTCCTTCTTGACGGGGGAAGTTTGCTCCCCAGCCTGTGACCCGGCTTCGTCCACACCCTTTCCTCCTCCTTTTCCTCATTTTTTCCAGGATCCGCTGCCTGGGGCCAGAAGAGGTCTCCCTCGTTCCCCCCCGGCCCGGCGCTGGAGCTGGGGGCACCCCGCGGGCTGCGGGCTCGCCCTTTCTCCCGGCGGCGGGGCGGCCCCGGGAGCGCGGGGAGGCTCCGCGAGTGCCCCGGGCTGCCGGGCCGCCACCATGGCCAAAGTGGCGGCGGAAAGTTGCGGGGCAGCGCCGGCCGAGGACTTGTCCAAGGTGTCGGACGAGGAGCTGCTCAAGTGGAGCAAGGAGGAACTGATCCGCAGCCTCCGGCGCGCCGAGGCTGAGAAGATGAGCGCGATGCTAGACCACAGCAACCTTATCCGCGAGGTGAACCGCCGCCTCCAGCTCCACCTCGGCGAGATCCGCGGCTTGAAGGTAGCGGGGTGGGCAGGGTGGGAGCCCTGAAGTTTGTGCGGTGTCTCCGCGTCCCCCGCCCGTCCCACCGGGTGCGATCTCGTCAGGTGGATGGTCTGGGAGGAGCTGCTCCCGAGAACCGCATGAAAAGTGGATGAGGGCTAGGGTGAATAGCGTTTGGTCCTGCTTAATAATTCATCAAGTGTCCGGCTAAGAGATGACCAGCTATTCGGCAGGCTGCAGGGCATAGCTGGTTTATGCTCTGCCCCAGTGCTCTTTTGGGTTGATAAAAACGCTGAAGTCTTGTCAGCTTTGTCTTAGGCTTCCTTGGTTTTGAGTGAGGTGAAATGACCCTGCCTGAAGTGCAGGACAAATACAATTTGGTGTAGCTCACATTGTTTTCTGTCACTATTTTCAGGCTACTTAGTCTGTCAGGCAGGCTGGTAGAGAGAACTGGTCATTTCCAGGATGCAGTGCAGTGGGTGGCAGGTGATGGCAAACCCTTGGCTCGAGTTTGCAATGATCAGAACCAATCCCTAGTTTATTGTCTGAAAAGACATCTGGTAACACATCTCTGATCAAACCATTCTCAGCTGTGTGCTCGTGCAGGCTGCAGTCGGAGGCAGACCAAGTCTGTGATGGCTTATCCCTTCTTAATTTCACTCCCTTGGTGGATGAGAAGCTTAGTCCCTAATGCTTCCTCCCCAGTTCTGAGGACTGGGAAGAAAGTGTGACTGCTTACAGAGCATTACCTTGCTTGTGGATTACAGACCTGGAAAGTTACCTTAGAGTAGGCAGGAATACAGACCATTTTCTGGCTTATTGCTTTGAAAATTTTCAGGAAATTCCTTCAGTGAGGTGAGGCTGGAGGGAATGAGAGAAGAGGCAGAGAAGCAGTGTGGGCTTTTGAATTATTACGGGAAAGTGCATTAGAAGAGAGTTCTTCACTCGTAGAACAGCTTTAAATGACAGAACTATTGAGAAAGTGTCTTTGATAATAGTGTGGCATAAAATAAATAGCTCGTGGGGGAAGACAGGTCCTGTCTCCCAAGTTTTTGTCTTCTGCAAAGCATGGGTGTGTGTGTCCCTTTGGTGGTGTCTGAGGGTAAAAAAGACCCACCCATGGTGGTAGTGAATAAAACTCAAGCCTATATTTGAAATGTAAGTTCAGTTACAGCAATAGTATCTTTCTCCCAGTTACGTGCAGAAGTGTCTGGGTTTCTGCATCTTCCAGATAACTGCCCAAGCACACTTAGGATGGGTAGGAAGGAGTCACAAATTCCTCTCTCAATTCCAAACTCCTTAAGTCTTGTTTGACTTCCGCCTTTTGTTAGATGCCTCAGCTGGAGCTTTCAAAATAAATCTAAGACAAGGAGGTTTTTTTTTGAGCCCTGTGTTGGTGTCTGGAAATGTCCCTCCTTTGTCCTGTGTGAAATGACTGCTCCATGAGTAAGAATGACCAACTGGATGAGTGTCTCCTGCTTCCTCACTGAGGAATTGTGGACTTCCACAACTTTTTATTCCACCTTGAGGTCATTTCAAACATATCTCACTAGCAGAGGTTTTTAAGGACAACTTAAAGCCTCATTGAGATTTTTTGCATTGTTAAATACAGGTTGAAATTATTCAAACTCCGAGTTATTTTGAGGCAAAAATCAGACAAACACAGACATTCATGCACCTAAATCCAGTGGAGCACAAAAGCTTCCTTTTCTTAGGAGATTGTGCTGAGATGGTGTTTCCATAAGACTGACTTTTTAACAACAGTGGCTAATCTCTAGTTGTTATGTCATACATAAGGAATGAATATGTAGATGGTGGGAGAAAGATAAATATGGTTACAAGTCCAAACTAGAGGGACAAAATATTAAAAGTGTTTTTATTCTGCTGTAGTGATACCCTGAACTATTTTACTTCTGAGCGTTTGCTTCAGAATGTTCCTCACTTAGGGAAGGGCATAGAATCATGTACTTCATTTTGTTAGGGCTGAAAAGTCTATTTAAGCAGATTACTTCTTTTCAGAGTGGTTGAAGCAATCCTGGTTGAGTGATGACTGGCAAGGCTTTTTATGCCAATCAGAAACAAAGTCCAGCAAACCCCAATTTTTAAAAAAATCTCTAAAATGGTCATCTTTATATGTGACTATGCTTTAGGGAATAGGGAGTATAAATGTTAATAATTAATTATTTAAGAGAGATTACAATTTCTGATGTACCTTGCACTTTTATTTAGCAATAACTCGCAGGTGAATATTTCTCAGGGGAGTGAGATCATCATGAGAGCACTTACAGTCTTTGCCCAAATTGGCAGCTAAATTACTCTGATATTTAGCATGAAAATTAATTAAGCACCTGAAACTTTTCTGCTGTATTAGAAATTAGCTTCAAGCTAAGGGCAGTTTTTGCTGGACAGCAGCTTTGTTTGCTTGAAGCATGGTGCTGTTACAACGTGCCAGATCTACACATGGAATTATTTATACCTCACTGGAGTGCTTAAATATGAGTTTGCAGCAATGCTGTCTACTGGCCTGGGTAACAGTTTAACACCAATTCCTTTAGACACTCCTCTGTCATGACAATCTTTCTTTTTAAGGACATCAACCAGAAGCTGCAGGAAGATAACCAGGAGCTGAGGGACCTTTGCTGCTTCCTGGACGATGACCGGCAGAAGGGCAAGAGGGTGTCCCGCGAGTGGCAGAGGCTGGGCAGGTACAGCGCCAGCGTCATGCACAAGGAGGTGGCCTTATACCTGCAGAAGCTGAAAGAGCTGGAAGTGAGGCAAGAGGAGGTGGTGAAAGAGAACCTGGAGCTGAAGGAGTTGTGTGTGTTGCTGGATGAGGAGAAGGGAGGAGGGGCAGGCAGCCGGAGCTCTATCGACAGCCAGATCAGCCTGTGCCAGCTGACTGCCACCAGCGCCTACATCAGAGATGTTGGGGATGGCAGCAGCACTTCCAGCACGGGCAGCACTGACAGCCCAGACCATCACAAGCACCACCCAAGCACCAGTCCGGAACACCTGCAAAAACCTCGGGGGGAAGGAAGCCCTGAGCACCAGAAACACAGGAGCATCAGCCCAGAGCACCTGCAGAAGCCCAGGGGTTCTGGCAGTCCTGATCATCACCTGAAAGGGCCCAGCCCTGAGCATCACAAAACCATTGTCAAAGTACCTGAACAACAAAAGCACAGCAGCAGCAGTCCAGAAACTATCCCAAAGCACGTTTTGAGTAGTAGCCCTGAACACTTTCAAAAGCAGAGGCCTGGTGGGAGCCCTGAGCATCAAAAGCACAGCGGTGGCAGCCCAGATCACCTTCAAAAGCACACGGCCAGTGGCAGTACAGAGCACCTGCACAAGGTGAGGGGTACGAGCCCGGAGCATCTCAAACAGCACTATGGAGGGAGCCCAGAGCACCTCAAACACCTCAGCGGAGGCAGCAGAGAAGGGACCCTCAGGAGACAAGTGACAGATGAGCTGTCCCCTCACCACAGGAGTTTGTACAACGGAATGAATGGTGGGTCAATACTCGGAGCGAAAGCTCACTTTGAAAATTGCTGAGGTAGTTCTGGGTTATTCCAGCTCTCTCTGCAGCAGGAGTGATGTTTGGTGTGAAATGAAAGGCAATGAGTCTGGTGTCACCATTATTCCTTTAGCACATGATTTAATTGGAGCACATGTTTGTCCATCCAGCACGTGTGAGGTAGATTAAAGAAGTAGAGGAAAAGTGCATTTTGAGTTTTGATGTAGGCTATCAAGGAGAAGCTCTCAGCCCTGACCCTGCTCTGTGGCTGGTAGATGTAAACTGTTTGTCCCTAGGAGGATTTGTGTTTGCACAAGAGAGGACTTGCATTAGATTTCTTGTCCTGCCTATGTCTGAGTCAGCAGAGTGGAGGTGAGTGTCTGCAATTTCATTTCCACCTTCCTAATCTGCTTTGTCTGTAGCTTTAAAGACTTTAAAATTTCCTGTTTATTGATTGAAGGCTTCTTATATCCTTTTCCATGAACTTTGGAAAAGACCCCAGATAAAGAGTAGGCTCAATAGAAATGAATCTGATTGCTCCTAAAGCTTTTCAAAGCCTTGAGTTTGCATATTTTTAATCATAACAAATTAAAAATTTAGGAAGATCAAGAAGGGGTTTCTTTCCTGTTGTTATTGCTGCCTTTTAGAAAGGTTTCCAATAAACATGCCTAGTTTTTAAGAGCTGTGTATCCTGATGATAGAAATAAATTATTTGTCTTAGGAGAGTCACGATGTAAGTATTTTGTTATTTTGAAAACTACCAAGTTCAGACATCCTACTCTGCTGTAGAAATAACTCATTTTAGACTCAGCAGAATTCCTATAGCCTGCTGCCTTTTATTTCTTCCACATGCTTTGGGATGTTCTCATGAAGGCAATTAGTGTCCTCATTGAAAACCCTTTTCTCAGACCTCTGCACTTAGATTTGAAGTCAAGCTCTGCAGAAAGTGATGATTTTGCCTTAGCAAATTGTCTTGGATGGAGTTTGTGTTTCCATTTCATAATCAGCTGTGAGAAGCTGTGTTGGCATCAGTGGAAATGACCACTTGTGAGATGGGTGCTGCCCTCAGAATTTATCATGCTGGTCCAGTTACCTGTTGGGATTAACTTGCACAGTGCCTTCAGTTACCCCTCTCTGCAGGGGCAAATCCACATTGTTTGCAGTGAAATGTGTGTTTTTGACAGGGCTGACCAACCCCAACAAGGTAAGTGTAGAGACTCCTCTTTTTGAAGATTTTAGAATGATTAATAAGGTAAGTGTGTGACAAATAAATGAAGATGTGTAATACAGAAGTTATTAAAGTTGGTTTTGCACAACTTCCATGAGATGCTGTATTTTTCTCCATTCAGTTCTTTGTGTTTACTATTGACCTTCTGCAAGTAGCACAAAGTATGGAACCAGACTTCCTAAAAGTGACTTGTTTCTTGCACCCATGATGTTCATCAGTCCACCACAGTTCGTGTAGGAAGGTGATCCAAGGTTTGAAGTATGTATTTTTAAAACTCACTTACAGGAGAAGGAAGAGATGGTTTTTCTGCTGCCAGCACTGCAAGCTTTCTGTTTGTTTGTTTTTTTCCCCAAGTAGCCTTGTTAAGAACCACATTCCTAACAGTGAAGTGAAAGCAGTTGTTACTTTATTCCTGAGCTGACTGGCATCCTTTGTGCAGCATATTTCAGCTGTCAAAAGATTGGACTCAGGCCACAAGGTGCTAGAGAGGGCAGCTGGTGCTTTGGGAGGCTCTTTATTGACTTTAATCAGAGCTTTGCCTGTCCTGTGCTTTATATAATCACTTTTACAGAGAAGTCCCCTTTGGTTTGACAACTTCTTTCACCAGAAAGTTGCCAAACCTGTCTTTTTTTCATATTTATGCAATTTGATGCAAGCTTGAGGTTTAATTCTGACATCTGTCTGACCTTGATCAAACTTGGTAAGACTCTTGACAGCTCTGCTGTGAAGAAAAGGCTTTAAGCTTCAGGGAAGTATTGGTCTTCACAGCAAGGCTGAATCCTTCTGGGTATTTTGTATTTTGATTTTGTCAGCTACTGTAAAGTTGTGGGCAACAGTCAATGTGGAAGTGGTAGAAGTGCTGGTCACTATAATTTGTTATTGTTGTGAAAATAATGTGTAAATCTCAATTTGGATGTTCTGCGTGTACCTGACCCTGCCAGCTGAGTGTAGGCGATAATAAAAATCCTTATCTTGTTGTAAGGAGTGCTGGAATTGTGACATTGGGAGTTAGGAAATGGCCTGGAAACCTGGCCCTAAACTCTGATAATCAAAACACAAGGACAGTATTTTGATTGTCATCCCAAAGTCACGCAGTCAGTGTATTATATCACATTGGTGGAATCCAGTTTGTTTCAAATTTGGTGTGTCTCTAGCTGGCAGATGTTTGCACATCTGTGTCATGAGTTTGCAGAGCACTTCTAAACTTACTGTGGTCCTTGTGGACTGTCACGTGGGCAGCAAGAGTGAAGTGTTGGTGACCTTAAATGATGAATGGCAGAGACAATGCCATTCAAACATAATGTATTTTGATATTTAAAGGAGTAAAATACAATATTTTAACTACTTAGTCAGAAATGACCAGAGTCAGTACAAGCCTGTTCCATCTCCCTTGGTCTGAACTGGACTATGAGTCATGTCTGAGAGGAGAAGTTATTCCTCTGTGTGTCAAACCTCATTCCAAAGCTGCTGTGCTCTCTACCTGGACCTGATGTTCCTAATTGGAAGCATGTCTGTGAACAGCCTGGCTGTTCCTGGAGAAATGGGAGCTCCTAGCAGCTCCCATTTACCTGGATTTGATCCTGTCGGCACCTGGTGAGCACAGGGAAGCAGTGGATTCCACAGGGTGCTGTTAGCTCTCCCAGAGCTGGGGCTGTAGGTAAAGACATCCTGTGGGATGGATCAGAGAGTTTGCAGGTTGCTGACAGGCTGGAGCTGCAGTCAGAGCAGTTGCAGTGTAATATATTCCTGTGCCCTCAGAAATGGGATGTGCAGCTGGAGCTGCTTTGCAGGATGTGTTTATGCATTAATCATTGGCCTCCATGCATGTTTTAAGCTATGTGGGAAGTTACCTCAGCCTCTCACTCACAGGCACAGCTGAAGGAATAAAGGATGAGGTGATAACATTTCCTTTCATAATTCTTCTCATCTTCTATGCTCAAAGGTTTGATCTTGGTATTTTTTCTTGTATGACATGTCAGCTTTCATTTATAAGATTTATAAGGCTTTAAAAAAACCCCTCTACTTCATGGTTCTCCTGCATATTTTTCTGAAATGAGTGTCCTTAGCCTTTGGAGTGACAGAAAATGGGATGGAAGAGCTAAATTTGGCTGGGTGCCTGTTAATTGAAAACACATGTATTTAATTCTAGAGGTTTTAACCAAATAAAATATGGTAACAATCTTTTGCTGTAATCACACCCAAATGTTCTGGGTAATGAGAACAAAGGTATTTGGGATAGAAAGATTGCTGAAATGAGATGAGAAAATACCGGCAGTGAAAACATTTTGACAAGAGAGCATTAATGCACCCTAGAAGAATATGTGAGAGTTTAGCTCTGACACAGATATCTGGGGTGTAAGTGCCTCTATAAATTGATCAGCTTTCAGCATTTGCACTCTAAGTGTTGGTTTTTTAATCTAAGTGATTTATTTTCAGCTTTCTATTTTAAGGAGTCCTTTGTTTTACTGTGAGCTTTGGCTTTTTGTGGAAGGAAGGTATCCAAAGGCTTTCATGTGTGCTTCTTGCTTCCTGCTGAGGTTATTAATGAAGAGAAGTCAAACTGCTGACTAACACCTCCTGTACTGCTGGAGGTGTGAGGGCTCTTACAGAATAAATGCAGCATCACCTCTCCTTGAGCTAAGGTGTTTGTAGGCTAAACAGAGACTCAGCATACATTTTGGACGCTTCCTCTTATAAATGCACTTGTGATAAGGAAAATTAAATTAGAAAACACTGCACTGAGTGAAAAGAGGAAACTGCAGTGTGACCACAGAGGAAAAACTCACAACAATGCTATTGAGTTAACTGATACCCTCTCCGTGCAAACAGCTCCCCTTTGCTGGCTGAAGAGTGGGATGATGTCATGTTTGCTTACATGTTATGTTTCTTAAAGCTGAAATGCAAATAATCTGCCTGTCATTAATGGCACTGCACAGCACTCTGTGTGTGATTTGATCCTGGTGGCACTCACGACTGCACATCTGGGAGCCTGAGACAGCATTTCTTACTTTTCAGTGTAACCAAAAGCTACAAGGATCAGTAGAATTTTTTTCCTTGACAGTATGAAGTGACATCTGTTTATTTCAGGTATTTAATTTTGAATGGAGCTCTGAAGCTTTGTCAGTCAGAGTCTTTCAGCTGAGTTCTGTAGGTTTGATGCCAAACTTGTAAATTGGTTCTAGCTGTTCCACACTGTAAGGGAACTGGGGCATGAGATGTGAATATGGATGTGGCTACAGCACGCTGCATTTATTACCCAACTCGTTTTTCTGTGGAGTGATTTCTCATGTTGAAAATGTGCTTTGTAGTATCAAAACAATGAACCTTCTAGAAACCCACGCTGTAGGACTTTTGGGAGAGGTTTGCAATTCCATGTCCTGAACTTCACTGACAGAACTCGTTTTGATTTGCATGTTTTAGTGTGTGCGGATCATCCTTCCAGCAAAACTTTTGAAGTGTTAATGACAGAGTGATGTCTCTCCTTCTGGAGTGGCCTGGTTTCACAGGGCTGTCTGGACGTTCAGCACCAATTCCTGCAGGTCAGAGGCTGATCCAAGGGACAGACACGTGCTGGGGCAGGGTTTGTGGCACTGCTGGCTGCAGTGGGATGGGCACGGGGCCTCAGCTGCACAGCCCCTCCTGCTGCAAGACTGAGAACACCCCAGCACCTTCTGGGAAGTCACTGCTTCCAAGTTTTATGTCTTTTCCTTCCTCCCCGAGGCTGCGTATCCTGCTACACAGGCGACTCTGTTTTGCAGTGAGGACTTGGTGCTAATTCAGCCGTTCTTTGGTGGAAGCGAGAGGCAGATCAGGGAGCGGAGACATTACTTTTAGCTCATTTCTCTGGGTGCAAGGTCCCTGTTAGTCCGTGAGAGGGGCGTTGATGAGGTGGGAGTGACTCTGCAGCCCCGTGGGCAGTGCCCGTCTGTCGTGCTTGGAGTGTCCGCTGGAACTTCCCTGGCACCCGAGCCCGCAGCTCCGGGAGGGAAGAGCTGCTCCTCAATCACAGCGCCGGTAGCGATCGTGTCCCCACAAACAGCCCTGACTGTAGTAATGAAACACCTGGGATGGAGCTGGCGTGCTGATCTGCCTTCTGTTTTCTCTATTTCATTGGGCATTTTTGGGAAGCAATGTCTTTTCTGAGTAGTGAGTGGGAGTTTGTTTTGGTGCACACAGGAGAGAAGCTGATTTCTTTTTCACGGTGATTGGGTCAAGGTGAGAGCCATTTGCCTTTACCTCTGATAGCTTCTTAGGAGTTTGCACGGCTGTTATTGTCCATCTGAAATAAGTGGGCACATTTGTGTGTTATTTTATTTTTCTTAGTGCCAGAATGGCAAATCCTCACATAAAAGCCTTGTCTGAGTCCTTGTGTAGAGAGAGTACCTTTAACCTGAGCTCAGGACCTCATCTATCAGTTCTTCACACAGCTTTTGGAGTTAGTGCTGTGAGTTTAGAACAGTAAAATATGGGTTCGGAAATATTAGTGATTAAATTGTAAAATTCTCTGAGCTGTGGCACTTACAGCGCAGTCAGTATATTACAATAAGTTTTGGTGAGTGCTGCTTGTTTAAGGCATTCAACCTCTTAGTGTATATTATGTTTGCCAGTCAATGTCCTTTCTCTTCTGTTCACCTGTTCTTTTTTTTTTATTTTAAATTTTTATTATGTACTTAACAATGGAGAGTTGTGCAGGCTGTGCAGGGGTTGAAGCTGCATGGGTTAAGAGTTTGGGAAGAGTGTGACAGGCAGTGTAGTGTGGGGTTCAGATTTTGTACTGCCCACACACAAAGTGCAGGGATGTTAACAGGGGTAAGGGACAGTGAGGCATTCCAAATTACAGGGTATTTAATGAGGTATAATAAAGCCTTGTGTACATAAGAAAATGACTCTGGCAATGAAAATTCATTGGCTTCTGAGCTAGTAAGTTATGTCTTAGTTAGTAAACTGAATCACAGCTTATCTTGGGTCATACTGTCATGTGCAGAGATATATAGTTACTGAGGGAGCACTAAGAATTATCTTCAAGTCATGATCTTGATGTAAATCTTGTCTGCCTGTGCTTCTTCACTGGTCAAAGGGTGATCTCTGGGAAGGGAATCAGCTAGGACTGAAATATAGCTTTGAATTTTGCTTAATGCAGAAAGCAGTACAATAATCTCTTTGAGAGGGAGTGAGTTATAGAAGTATAACATGGAGGGTGAAGGGCATAAACTAAAGCTGTCTTTAAAAAAATAAGCAGTAATTATATTACTCTGTGCATATGTAGTGGGCTCATGAATTTATTTTTTCAGTGCTTTTAATTCTGTAAGGCCCACAGAGGAGGGTCAGGACTGTGATCTGTGTCTGTGAGCATTTGGTATGCAGCATGGAAGTGTGTGCAAATGTATTGATTGTGAATGGGAAAGCTGCTCTCTTGAGCTAGGCTGTCTTAAAAGATGAACAGTTCTTTGAAGGCTGTGAATAACAAATAGTCTTAGTTCTACTCATCATTTCTGCTGTAAAATTTTGGGCATGTTTGCATTGTTTCTGTAACATTCATGGGAGTGAAGAAGCCAGCAGCTCTGGACCTGTGTAGTTCAGCAAGAATGTGCTTCTTCTACCCTTTATTTTTTATTTGTATGATTCATGTGAACTTGTTTGTAAAAGTCCATATAATAAATTAAGTGACCAGTGAAACAGCAGTGTTCAAGCACTGTCAAGAGTAAAAGATGTGTCCTAGCTGAAAAAGCCCAGTGAGCCATGTGGTAACCAACAATATGGAATGTCTCCTAAAGATCTCCATTTTGGTACTTCCTCAAGGTTACACAAATTCATTCCAGAGCCTTTATGCCTGTAATATTAAACATCTCTAATCTGATCAGTAGTGAGATAGCTCCTTCAAATGTTTGACCTCAAAACTCACTAGATTTCTTTCACTGCATCTCTTTAAGCTCCTGCGAGCTGTGAAAATTTGCCTTGATCAACAGTGGAGCCTGTACCTGTAACTTGGATTCAAAGGAAAATATCAGAAAATACCCTTTCTACAAAGGGTACAAGGCTGATTCATCACTCCATGACAAGCTCCCACTTAGGCCAAGTGCAGAGAAGCCTGGAGAAAAGCATTGATTGCTGACCCACATCCCCTCTTGGCTTCTGAGTCTGTTTTTGGTTTACAGTGGACAAACTTAAATTATGTTCGAAATCCATCTTATGACTTTTGTGGTCTGCAAACATTACTGAGGACATTAAGATGAGCCTCTAAAAATAGCGTTGAATTATGGAAAAACAAAAAGAACATTCCACTGGAGGCAGATGAATATATCAAGCACAAACACATGAATGCTGTGAGGCAGAACCTGCAAATTGACTCAGATCCTTCCAAGGATTTGAGCACTTCACTCCTTGCTGGCACCTGCCTTGCACTCAAAAGGGATTCCCAGACAGAACAAGATGCTCAAATATCCCTGCTCATGCAGTGCTCTGAATGAAGTCACTTGTCTGTCACTGGCATTCATCTTGTTTGCTTGGGTCCATTTTAGAAATTTATGCAACTGAAGTTAAATTTTGAATTTTAGCTTTTTGCAGTGTCACTAAGTCTGTAAAAAAAACATGACAAGAAAGCATTCCAGCAATGTTTTTTTCCTAACCAGCTCTCCAAACACCGAGACCAAAGGCTCTGCAGTGTTAACTGAACAGCAGAAGATACCAAATCTATGTCTTTTCCAGGTACAGGTGCCAAGAACTCTTTTATTCATTCCTGGTGTTGGGACTTGATGCCTGGCCTACATTCCTGTCCATACTGCTGGATGCTGCATTGTGACCACTTAAAACCATAGCACATGCAGATATTCTGGAGAGCTATGAGGACAAAAGATCCTGAGTTTTTATTTTAAAAAATCCTATTTTCAGCATGAGGGCATTGGGATTTGTGTGTTTTAGCTTCTCCATGAACATAATCAAATGGGAAGCTTTTTTTTTTTAACTTTTGAGTGTACTGGAATGTTGTATTCAGCCTGAATTGTTGGATTGGCCAATAGCATAGGAGTGACTGGTCAGACTGTCTTGGAAGCATGGATCCCAGAGTTTTATGCTCTCAAGTCATTCAATCATCCTGGATTTGTCAAGAATGAGTTGGACAGTGTTCACTCCTTATATTGATCACAAATACTACAAATGCATCCAGTTGTATCCATGGAATCCCTGGCTGGGGATCTCCAAAAGGAGATGCATGACCCACTTTCATGATAACTCTACAGCAATGCAAATTAAAGTGTATTTACTTATCAACTGCCACCTGGAAATGTGTCCTTCAGGCACAGGAGTCAGTTTCCTGGGCAACATATTCTATTCCACCTTTCCTGTTTCATGTGGTTTTATTTTATTTTTTTGAACTAAAAAAAACAAGAGTTGATTCCAGTGTTGCTTTGGAAAATGGATATTTGAAGGATTGGTGAATGTTTGAATGAGAAACAATTTCTGTTGGTGTTGAGAGCAAAACACTGTGGAATTTATCACTGAAAAGATCTATAGTTTAAATGTAGCAAACCTTGGCTGTGTCTGCTTTGTGCTTAGTAGAGCTGCACGTAGCACGTGTATTTTTCAGTCAGTCGATGTTAGATATTAATCCTGCATGTCACTTAAACCTAATGTAAGATTTTTGGATATTCCTTACAGGGGAAACAGGATCTTGACTGCAAAGATACAGTCAGGTGATGCTTATTCTCAAATTTAACACTTAAGTGCTTTAAATACCTCCCCAGTTTTGTTAGATTTTGATTTATTTGTTTGTGCCGTGCTGCTCAGAAACGTGTCCTGATGCACAGGAAGCAAAGAGGCTCTGGAAAATCCTGGGAAAGAATCAGTAGTGAAAGATAAACTTACTAGTAGGTTTGTACTCCCTGGAATGAGAGAAATCCAGATAGTGTTTGCACTTTGTTTATTAGGAAATGCTGCTCCCCAGAGAACCAGGTGCATTTTCATGCCAAACTCTGAGGCTTGCTGGTCTCTGGCTTTGCCCATCAGGTGTCAGGGGAGTTGGCTGCTGCCTGAACCAGCTGCTTGATTTGCATCTCAGCTCATGGAACTACTGATATGGGGCCCAAGTGCCAAATTTGTGTCCCATCATATCTGTGGAAACACGGTGGGGGAGTTTCTTCACTGCTCCAGAAGTCTCATCAGCAGAGCACAGGCTCAGTTCAGCCACACCTAGAGACATCTGTTGCAAACATAGAGATAAATTTCAGCAAACAGAATTCTCGATTTTAATGGTGTAAATCAGAAGTGGCTCTTTGCCCTGCAGATTGCAGATCCAGTTCTGTTTCTGAGCACCATCCCTTCAGCAGTCTCAATTCGGGATTCAGCTTCTAACTGAGGGCTTGAGGCAGCTCAGATCTGTGGAGAACCAGGCGTGGATGAGATTGTCGACCTTGGCTTGGCATGATGCTGGCTTGTCCCCTGTGGATCTGTCCATGTCCTGCTCCATCTCTGTTTATTTTCCATGCCATGGGAGGTGTGCTCTGATAGCAAACCAATCAGCTGGGCTAGAGGCTGACTGTGGAGTTGTGGGATTTTGGGGAGAGCTCACCAGACATGGGGGTAATCAGACTAGCATCCTGTTCTGCTCTGGTTTTGTGAACATGTGTTTTTATGTATGTGTTGTGCAGAAAGCTTCTCCCTCTGAACACAAAGCCAAATGCTGAAAAGCCCAAACCCAAGTATAAGCCAGCAAAATAAAGGTTTGGTGACATCTCTTTTCGCAGATTGACAGCTTATTCTGAGTTGGAAGGGACCCACAAAGATCATTGAGTCCAACTCTTTAGTGAATGGCCTTTAGTATGGAGATTGAACACACAAATTTGGTGTTATGTGGTGAATTCATCATCAGAGAGAAAGACTGAAAATCTGTGACTTATTGGTCATTGGATTATCAACATTTATGCCTCTTCTGGAAATGGCCTTTGCAGTATGTCTGTCCTTTTCAGGCCCAAAAGCTTCTGCTCTGGTTTGTGCTGCAGAAGCTTTCTGAGTTCCAGGGAGTCCTGTGAGCTTCTGAGATATCCAGGGCAAGCCAGTGGCTCCAGAGGTGGGACTGGGGGTACCCAGGAGAGAGGAGGATGTTGTGTTTTCTTTTGCTCCATTGCTTGATGTGGAAAGCCATGGGAAAGTCCTGTCCTTGCTCCAACTTGTAATGCTGGAGTTTGAGCCTACTGAGGGTCTGGGAGCAGTCTTGTGTGACTGAGGAGGGAAAGCAGCTCTGCCCAGAGAGCTTGGCTGGATTAACTCCCAGAATTGTGGCCCTGGAGAGCTCCTGTGTGTGTGGGCTGGGATAGCATGGATGTGTGGAACATGGATTTATGTGTGTGAACGCTCCCCTGGTGGCAGCCCAGTCAGAAAATCTGTCCTTATGAAGGTGAGACCTTGATGTGTATAAAGAGCTGTGGGTGTGCTCTTACCCTGAGCAAATGCTTCCACTTGTCAGTAATGCCTGGTTCCCACTTGCAGCTCTTATCAATTCTTCTGGAAACCATTTACCAACCACACAAATATTGTCATCATCACCTGTGTATTAAGAACCGTGAGCTAAACAAAAGACAAGACAGGATTAATAAGCCACCAGCTAATGCAGATTTCCTGAGGTTTTGCTGCTGATTATTCCATTACATCATGCCAGTTTTCTAACAGCTTTGTTCTTAGTCTGTTTTCAGCGTGGTGTAAAAACTGGGGCTGAAGTTACTCACATGCCTAGAAAACACCTTTATGAACAATCAGCTCGAGACAAACATTTTCAATGTGTTTCCTTTCAAAATCAACTTTTAGGGCAACATTTCCTTCCTTCTTGAATTTGGCTAGTGGGAAACAAAGCTATTTTTAATTCTCTTTTGTATGTGCAGCATTCCTGTTAGAAGCCATTAATGTACCTTTTGCATTTACAGGGCTGCTCTAAGGTGTCTTGGCACACAAAGTGATTGGATCCACACCTGAAGGGCTGTGATAGCTTTACCAGAGGAAGCTGTATTTTCTGTCCTGTTTCTCATGATCTGTTTTTACTGTTGCAGAGTAGTTGCGTAGCTGTAGTTGTCTTGATTTGGGAAATGAAGATGCTGGGACCAACTAGAGGCATGGACAGCTCTCTGCTGTGGATTTCAGGCTGCTAATTGGTACAATCCAAAGGAGCATTCATCTTCCATCGGAATAAAATTTGAAAATGAACATTCTTGAGCTTAAAAAAAGAGGGAACACAGTATTTTGGCAAGATGGTCATCTGGCCCTCAGCATCCATCAGCGGTGTGGCATGTTGTGACTGTGCCAGGGAGGGGGGAAGTGGTGCTTAGCAGATATAAATCTCCATGGCGAGGCTCGGGCTGAACATCTGTGACTTGGCACATGTGGAAGGGAGCAAGTCGGGATTCGGAGCTGTTGTGGCTGGGTGCCAGCAGACTCCAGCTCTGGCAGGTAGGTGGCTGCTGCTCTCTGTCAAACTCCGCGGACTGAAATGTTTGTTTAAAGTCCCGTGTTCAAGGGAACGCTGGGGAAAGGCTCTCCCTGCGTGCCAAAAGCCGGAGCCGTCCTGGGCGAGGTCGCTGCCCCAGGGTCTGTTCAGGAAAGGTTTGTGAACGGCCCCGTCAGGGCTCGGGGCAGCTCCAGAGCTCCCCGGCGCTGGGCACTCTGTGGGGAGCCGGGACTGACATGCCGGGGTGGCAGCCCGGACATTCCCGGGCAGGGAGATGAACTGACAGCGCTGCAGCAGCAATCCTGCTTGGGAGCACGCAGTTCTGCAGTCACAGCGGCTTCCTGTCAGGCAGTCCTTAGCGGCCCTTCTCAGACCCAATGTGCTCTGAGTGCGGGCTGATGTTTCAGACTGGGCGCAGATTAAAGAGACATTAGCGCTGCTGCTAATTCCATCTTAATTACAAACCAGAGCAAACACCGGCTTGTGTGTCCTGAGCACGATTTAGCAACCTGTTAGTCTTTTCATTATCTCTTTCCTAATTAGATTGCTCTGAATATTTGGTAGTTGAAATAAGTGTATATTTTTAAATTCTGGTGGCAGTAACTTCTGGAAAAAATTCATTTTGCAGACATTTTGTCTTTCTTACTGAAGTACAGGAACATATGCTGCTACTTCTGAGGTAACACTTGTCTAAATATCTTTGCTTGTAAAATTTTCTGCAGAGCCATATAATTTTCTCCTGTAAAAACATTCCTACTGTATTTAACTAGTTTTACAGCTACTTAATGGGATTATCATGTTTTTATAATTGCAAACTTCTAATGGATGTAGGTCAAGAAATTAAACTCTGAACCCTGAATAAGATAAATGAGCAGTAAGTAGCTAGAAATTCAAAGAGAGTAGTAAGAAATAGTGATAATAGCATAAAGAAAATTAAATAGTTTATCAAAACACATCCCAGGTATTTTGAAAGGATGAAAGCAGTAATTTTATTTTTAAGCTGAACTCTTGGGCTGTCACTGGCAGTCAGTAGACATGGAATGCTCTAATACAGTGTCCAGAATGCTCACATGGGAGCTGGTTACATCTCTGTTTGTGTTCAGTCTGGTGAACAAGCTTCCCAAGTGCTGGTGTTCCTTCTGCCTGAGCCATGGGAAGCTTGAGCCTGCATTAAAAAATGTAAACCAGCAGCACATTCATCTATATACAATGAAGGGAGACTGGAAGTGTTCCTGAGTGTGGCATAGCCAGGAGAGCCAGAGGAGTGGAATAACCGGAATATTCTGTATATTTTTGTCTACATTGCTAGACTCTTACCCAGCATGAGAGATGATTAGTGAGAGGCTAATTGGCCTGTTAAATAAACCTATTTAGAAATGTATAAAGATACATATCTCAGGAACGATGCAGATCTAAACCTCTTCTTACAGCAGTGGGAAATGCACTCCAGGGGCAGCGTGCCAGGCTCCCTCTCTGCTGCCTTGGACACGCTGAGCCAAGGCTGGAGCTCTTCACAAGGCAGGTACCTTGGAAATGCTGCAGGGATGAAACATCTCCAGTGTGCAGCAGAGGAGGAGCTGGCCCAGTCATGCCTGGGGGGCACAGCCCTCTCCCCCTGCGGGATCACGGTGGAGCAGCACACGCACAATTGCTGGAAACGGAAAGGCAGGAGAAGGATGGACTGAGCAGGATCTCCTTTCTCCTGCAGCTGGGCTCAGGACTGATTGCCATCTCTGGGGAAACATCACTCACATGTGGAGGTGGCTGGTGTAGCTGGAATGAGAGCAGCCCGTGTTTGATGCTGCAGGTCTGGAGCCGCACCCTGCTGAGTGCAGACAATAGAGTTGCTCAGAAAATAGTTTCTGAGGGTTTTTTTGAGAAGAAGAAAGTGGATGAGGTCAGCCAGATTCAGAGTTATATCTAAGAGTGCATAGGTTGTGAAGTGAAGGACTGAAAAAACAAAAATGTTAGGAGGACTCTGGGCAAGGGAAAATGTTGTAATCCAATTACTCAAAGTTGGATTATGTTGAATTTGCCCTGTTTTTGAACAGTCCTGGAAATGAAGGTGTGGGAGAACAGAATTAGATTACAGGATAACCAGAGCTCCAGCATTTCCAAATTGGAAATGGTAGGAAAAGCTGTAGGTAATGATCACTTATGTATCACTTGTTTGTGGGTGCTGAATACAACTGGAAGATTTTGTTAATGACTGTAGTTTTTCACCCAGTCACAGGTATCAGTTTGGTCTCCTGCCCACTCTTTGTGCTGGCAGGTGGAAAACAGGACATTGGTCACAGTGCCAGCCATGGTGAAGTGACCAGCGTGGTGCTGCTGGTGCTCCCCAGCTGCCAGGGGCTGCTCAGGATTTGTGTTTCTGCAGCACCTCTGAGCTCCCCGTGGCTTTTGGTGTCTTGAGCACTTGGAGGAGTTCCTGCCATCTTTCCTCGTGAGTGAGAATGGAGCTTTGGCAGTCCTGGCAGCTGATAGTCTACAAAAGTGAATTTCTTTTTGTAGAAGAAACTCTCCTCCTCTACCAGAGCTTTCTATGAGGCAGGATTCTTCCCCTGTGTGCTGGAAGGCAGAAATCTTTCATTATGGAGTGTTTAATTTTTCAAATTACTGCTGCCACAGTATCAGTCAATAGTCTGTGTTAGTTGAACTGTGCTGCTGAATCTGAGCATTCCTATTAAAAAAGGAGAAAGCAAAATATTTTTTCTATCCACTTTTACGAAATTAATCTTAACGATTTGTGCAAGTTGTTGTTATGAGTCCTTTGATTATTATTGCTGGTGGAAAAGCAATTGCATTGGAAAACCAACTAAAAGTCTATTGTGAGATTAAAACCTACAGTTCTAGTTCTTTTCCTTGATTTATTTTTGATAGTGGGTGATTTATTATTCAGAGTGAGACAGGAATTCCTCCTGGCTCCCCTTGTTAGTCTCTGCCTAGCAGCTGTTTGGAGTTCATGGCACTAAGAAGTTCCTGCAGGTGCCTGTGCTTTGGGGCTTGGAAAAAGGTCCCAGGTGAAGTGAATCTGTAAGAATCTGCTGGTTCATTTGATATGTGGCCATACAGGGTAGCAGCTCATTTAGGGGACCACTTGTCTCATTTTAATCCAACTAGAAAATGCTCACTCAGCTGCACAAATAGGACTATCCATCTGTACACCTATTATGGGATCAGATTAATTAAAGTAAAAGCAGTGAATTAACTTCAGTTATTAAGGCTGCCATGAATTGCTCAGTAATAATTTATTCCTGTGTTACACAGGTAGAAAGCACCTTATAACTAACGTGTTAAACTACAAATTTCTGATCCAATGTGAGTTTTGAGGGTTTTTTTTTATTTTATTTCTAGCATTGTCAAGGAACTTAGCTAAATAGCCTTACAAAGGTAGAAGGTTTGAAAGCTTTATTGAGTATTTTGTAGTGTTTAATTTTAGCCTTAGGACTATTTCTAACTATAGCCTGAAGTACCTTTAATCTCTCAGTTTGTCTAAATAGTAATTCTGATAAATTTAACATGAATCAAAGGTACAGTGGGATAGAAAGCTTTCCTGGAAGGTTACTCAGAAAAGAGATTGGTTTTAGTTGCACAGGTTAATATGAAATTGCCTTTCTGGTTTGAAAACAGAAAGTAATTACGTGCAGTTGCCTGGGAATATCCATCCATCCGTCCCACTGCCAGGGTGTTTGTGAAGAGACAAAATCTTTATCAGGGAGGGTTTTTATATTTCCAATGTAACTGTAAGTTAATATGTGCTTTTTAGGGAAATATGCAGCTGTGGGCTGCATTCATTCACACTCACCTCACCCCATCCTCTCCATGCTCCTGTACAAGGTTCCAGGTTGGATGTGAAGCTCCTGGTGGGAAATTCCAAGTCTGTACCCAAGGGATAGGTCAGTGCAGGAAGGTGCACTGCGGGTGACACAGAGCTTGTTCTGTAGCTGTACAAATAAGCTCAATATTCAAATGTACAGACTCTCTGAGATGCCACAATAAGGGAGAAAATAGAATTAATACAAGTGTTGCCAATCCATTACTGTACTGAGGACAGGAAATCAGCCCTGCTGTCTGCCACAAATGAATATTATGGAAGTCTGGGAGCCATCCTTGCTGGGCACCAGGCTCTGCCTAGTGCTTCAAAGAATTGTGTGTGACTTGCACTCAGGCTGTGTGACAATCTGTGATTGCCTTTCTGGAGATTGGAATTGGATTTTGCCTGTTTCCTTTTGACATCACTCCGGTGACAGCTGAGGGCCAGCAGTGTTTGTTAAAGAGATAATAGTAGGCTGGTGGCTCTTTTCCTTCAGGAAATGCAGATTTTAGTCACTGATAATTGAAAATTGCAACTACTGTGTGATATTGGGTGTGGTTTGGAGTTTTTCTTCTCTTAAGCCAAGGAATTTCTTAAAGCATTTCACTGGAAAATGGGACTAGATGGAGAAACATGATGATGGTTAAATTGTGGAGAGAGTGAAGCACAGGATTGTGGAGCCTATGGATGAAGTTCTGCTGTGTTGCAATTACTCCTGTGGGCATCACTGGAACAAACATGGTGCAGTGGTAAGCCCGGAAACTTGAGGGTAAATAATTTATTGAATGTATCCTGGCATGAGATGTTCTGGTGTTAAATATCTCGAATGAAAAGAGCATCATATGCTTTTTCAGTCACCCCCTTCACTAAAGATGTAAAAAATTAAAATCCATATACACTTACAGCCTAGCTTATTTCTTACATATGCAGGAGAGAGATTTGAAGTAGAATCAAGGCAATACTGAACTAGGATTGCTGAGCCTCTTTTCCTGCCAGGAGTGGAGTGCTTGAAGCAGGAATAAGAATTAGGATTGCCAGGAGCAACAACCGACCTTTCAACACTTGGGGTGCTGTAAGTTGGCAGATCACAGGGGTAGTTCCAAAGCAGAGTTCCCAGCCTGTTCGACCCCATTTTGATGAAAAATGGAATGTCAGAGGGAGAGGGGATGTTTATCTTGCTGCAAAGGACCATTCACACAATGATTATCTTGATTGTACTTTCACAGGAACATATGTTTCGTGTTTAATAGTCAACACCTTCCTTAAGTCTCTGCTTCCCACTGTAACTAAAGTATGAAAAATCAGGGGGAATGCAGTGAAGGAAACAGGTGGGGTTGGAATAAAACCTTGGCACAGTTGGCCACATGTAGAACATCTTTTAAAGCATTAACAGAGGTGAAAAGTGTGGCCAGTAAACCACGGAGAGAAGGGACAGAGGGATTTGGCTTTAATTTCATTTTTAGTGGGAAGAAGAAATGAATTTGAATGAGAAATTGATCATACACAGTTTGATCCTCTTGCAGGAATATTGCCATTGATCTCTGGAGGAATGGGATGTGCCACTTTGTTTGCCTATGACTGTGCTTTTCTCTTGGTACAGACTAATTCACTGACACTCCAAAAAGCCCAACCCAAGCAAAAACCACCACAACTAAACAAACAAAATCTTCAAAACTTCATTAAATTAGCTTTTAAATCTCTAATATGATTGTTATGGAGCCATGGAGGCTGAGAAAAGATTCTCCTTGAAATTTTGCTGCTCAGACTAACTCCATGCTGTTCAGTAGTGGCAATGGTTAATTCATTTTCTAAAGATCACATAGGTACACGAGGCTGAAACTTTGTGATTTATTTTGAGCTCTGAGGAATATAATGTGAAAACCTATTCAGGTTTTACTGGCTGGCCCGAGACTGCAGTCAGTTTAATGAGACACAGCTAAATTTACCATGATAAAGTGCTGCTTCGTGCATGAAATAGATGTTGTGGTCCTGTGCTGGTGATTGATGATTTATTACCTTCAAAACTGTAGAACCAACATGCAGAATTAATTTTGAGTGGATTATTCATTGTTTTTACCCCCTGGAATCTTGTATGATTGATAAACACAATTTAAAAGAAAAGGCCAGACTCGAAAATTAACTATGAGAGATTTTAAGGTTGCGCATTTTACAACACCCCTCCTTTTCCCCATGAGATGTTTTGCAAACCTAATGTAGCCTCAGTTTGTGCTGCAGAAGATGTTTATAGCTCTCTTGATTTGGTTCTTTATCAAATTACTGTTTTTACTCTGTAAAGCTCTCAGGGGATTGAGTGAAGCTGCAGTGCATGGACAACCCCTCTGCACATGGTCCTTCATTCCCTGTAGCAGTCCCTGGGCTGATCCCTCAGTTTGGAACCCCAGGCACTGGGACTCCACTCCCAGGGAAATGCCCACAGCAGGAGAATTTTCAGCTCTCTGGAAATCTTGTAGCTGCTTTTACCCTTTAACTTCTGGGGAGAAAAATCTGCTCAGGCAGAGGATTAGCACTAGAAACCTGAGAGGAGGATCCAGCCAGCAGGAGATGGAGAGGGGAGACGTGTTAGAGGCAAGGAAAAGGATTAAATGTGGTTGTCTCTCTGGAGCACAAGCACCCCATGACACAGAACTTTGGGGTTTCTTCTGAAGCCCTGGGTCTGCCTTTTGCGCTGTGGGGATTTGAGTAAAACCTTTGCTGCTCCCCCAGTGGGTCCATTACACTCAGGGCTCTGTAAAAATACGTATTTACGTACCAGACCTGGAGGTCTCATTTTGGCAATGCTGGGTCTGTAAGCTGAGCTGCTGACGGGTGCTGGAGGTGAGCAGCCCAGGCAGAGTCCTGCCAGAGCAAAGACCAGCTCAGCTTGGCAGTGCCAGCCTCCAGGGCTGTTTGTGTCTGCTGCTGGAACCATCAGTGTTAGCCGTGCTTCCAAGATCCAGGAAGTCAGGCAATGCAGGATGTGTGCTCTGACAGGCTCCACAGCAGCTAAAGGTTGGACTTAGGTGGAATTTTGTAGGTCCTTAAGCAGTTTTGGTCCTTGCCCTACAGAGCTGAGGTGAGCTGATGACTTTGCTTTGTGAGAGGTTGTTTCATAATCCTCCTTCAGGCTGGGGCTCCTGGGTGACACAAGGGCTCAGCAGTGTCCTAGCTGACAAAAGCAAAGGCTCTGTGTTTCTTTTAATCCTTTATTTATTTAAAAGGAAAGAAGCTGTACTTCTGCAAGCAAGGCTCTTCTCAGCATCTGAAAGCTGAGCAGGGTCAGTGTGAATCGTTACCTGGATTTTTAACCTCTGGAAAGAACACTGGTGTGCTTGTGGTGGAAAAACCATTATCTTTTGAGTCAGTCATAAATACCACGAGGGTAAAGGTTGAAATATGAAGCTGAGATCCTTTCTACTTGCTCTTTGAAATACCAAAGACCAAGAGCTTGGAAGTTTTTCCAAGGCTCTCTGCAAACATTGGTGGTGGAATTATCATTCACTTTTTGTCAGGAGCTGTTGTGCAGTGCTGCTATGTGCTCCAAGCAAACACAGCCCTTGTATCTCCCTGTTCCTTTGAGTCCTGAAGCTGATTTGTGTTCTCTTCTTTCCTCACAGCACCTGTTTATTGTCTTTATCACAACCATCTCTTTGCCCCTTGTCCCTGCCGATCTGCTGGTGGTTTGGCAGATAAAATAGATTTAATTATAATCAAAAATCCTTGCTGTGGGTGGGCATGGTGCAGGATTATGTCAAGAAGAATCACTCCTATTCTGGGGAAAAAACTCCTTTCTCTGACCTGTTTTCTCTCCTGGAAGATCTGTTTCCCTTTTGCTTCCCTACACATCTTCAGAAACTTCAGTGCTAAAGAATTTTATGATCTATAAGCCAGTTTTTTGGCCTTCATGTTTAAGTAAATAAGTATCAGATGACTCTGCTCCTCAGCTGCTCACAACTCCTTGGTGTATTACAGACACCAAGCCCTGCAGTGCAACATTCCAGGGAATATTCTGTTTGGCAAAAATCAATCATCATATTCTTTCTACATCTCCCTGTTTTGTTATCTGTCACCTTGGATTCATCAGAATGATCCATGTTTGGGTTTTCATCCCTAAATCTGGCCAGACTGTCTGATGAGCAACTGTGGCTATGAGGCAGTTTCCTTAAAGGGCTCTTGGCACTCAGACTTCACCCCTGGAAAAATTGTGGAAAATGAGTGATGTTGTAGGAAACATGGGTTTGTTTTCAAGGACTAAGCTTTATGCTCAAGGTAGTCATAGAAGAGTGCTTTCAAATTATTGATGTCTGGAATGTGGAGTCATCAAACTTCTGCTGTGGAAAACTCTTTTTGTATTGGAGAAATGTATCTGAGGTCAAAAATATTTGTCTTTCTCAGCAGTCAAGCCTCTCTGGGTTCTTTGTAGCTCTCTGAAATGATCCTCATGTGGCTGCACTGGTGCTGTGTGCTCCTGCCTGGGCAGGACAGAACAAACCTGGCCAAATTGAGCCCTGTTTACTGTTCCTCTGGAAGAGGCTTCCCACATCTTCCAGATGTGTTCTGCCTTATCATTCCAGGTGCTCAAGGCATGAACTTTGAGTACTTCTCAGCCTTGGCTTTGCTTTCAGTGGTAAAACACATTTTACTGATTTCTTTTCAAGTGCTGCTTCAGTTTCTCTTCTGTCTCCATGATGTGCTCCCCACTTTCCTGTCAACAGAGAAAAAACTTTTAAAAATTATTATTATGAGTGATGGAGGAAATTAGCGTAGTTCAGAATTTCGTTGTAAGTTTAAAATCCCTTTTGGGTGTTGTCAGAAGAGACACCACAGTTTGTTACTATCCTTGAGACAGGAGCCCATGGTCACTCTAGCAAAGTCTTGAGGTGTGACAGATTGAACAGTTGGCACCCTGGGCTTCATTTTTATGTCAGAGAGATGCTGTGTGCTTCAGTGTTGGTACACTGTCCCTCCCCTGGGTATTCAGCAAACAAAAATGGTGCCTCAGGGTAGGAAAAAGGGTAGAACAGTCTTTAGCCAAGAACAGCATGTGCATCAAAAATGCTACCTTTTGGAATATAATTAATTAGTAGAATTAAAACTTCTAAAAAGCTGAGTGTTGTCAGCAAGGAATGAGAGATGATCTTGAAACAGAATAAAACTTTGGGATGGAAAACACTTCAGGATTCATAGCCTAGTTTAGATGCCTTTAAAAGCAGGGAAAGGAAATTGACTGTACTTCCTAAAGCCACAGGTATCATTCTAGCTGCTGGTTCTGGAAATTCAGATGACTTGAGCTTTGTGATCCTCATTAAATCTTGACAAAGTTCTCTCTCTCTTGTTCTTTATCCTTGTGTCCCAGGGCAGAATTTGGATTTGATGCCTCCCTGAGGATATATTGCCTTTGGTATTACATGCCCACTTTGCACTGTGGGCTTCAATTAACTTTTCCTGGTTGAAAGGCAAAAAAATGGCAAAAAAAAAAAATAGTAGAGAAGGAATGAATATCTTATATTGGAAATCCAGAACAAATTTGAGCCAATTCTGTGAGTGTGTGAAGGTGTTGTCCCTCTGTACCCGCTGTGGTGGAAGGTTTGGTTTTAATCCAGAGGGAACAGAAATGCAACTCTGGTACATGAATGAAACAAAAACCCCAAATGTTTGCCTGACTAAGGCAATTTGTTTAATGGTGTGGTTTGTTTCTTGCTTTTAAAATTTTCTGTCCCTTAGAGAAAGCAAACTGAAATCCTTCCCCCAGCTGAGGTTTTGCAGGGGGGCAGTGTCAGCAGGATCAAGAGGTCTCTGAAGGACAGGAAGAGAAGGAAAAAGGACACTGTACAGTTTCTAGGCAGTATTCCTTACACTTAATGCAATGAGTGCTCAAAACTATAAGCAGATTTGGGTGTCAAGTTCTGGACATGTACCAGAGGCAAGAAAAGGGGAGAAAGGCAGGAAGCACTGGATGTGCTGAGGGTGTTTTTGTCTGATAGAACACATAAATAGTAACTGTTTCAGAGGGAAAATAGAGGTTGCAGAACAGCAGAACTCTGAATTCCTGTCAGGGCTGCTCTGGGTGTGCAGGCCCTGGAAACACAAACTCATTCTGTGTCAGAGTGGGAGAGGAGTGCTGCGTTCAGGAGTCCCATCCTCCTGAGGAGGAGCAGGCTGGGGCTCCTCGGGGACAGAGGGGCCATCCCACAGCTGGCAGCTGCACCAGTGTCACATGCTGAGTGTCACAGCCTGATCCTGGGCTCTAGGGATGCCCTGCATGTCGTGTCAGCAGGGATACATCAGCTGGAGGTGGCCAGGAATGTGTTGCAGTGCAAGTAGTCTTGGTGCCGACACTATTTTTACTTGCCTAGGCAGCATCTTGAAGAAATCAAGGGAGACTGAATATGTTGAAAGTTTTGAAGTGGAAAGGAAATAATAATGATGCTTTTCTTGAGGCCAGTTCTTTTCTCAGCCATTCCTTCACTCCTTTCCTCAGTGGGAGGGGTGGTCTGACTGCAGGAGATGGTTTAATCTGATTTACTAACAGCTGGAATACAGAGATGTTTTGTTTAGCTGTTTATGCATCTTAATACATCTTGTTCCTTTCACTTTCTTTTTTCTCCCCAAAAGAGTTTTAACAAATGCAAAGACACTGCAACGAGGGGGAAGAAAATGACTCCTGACCATAGAGCTGTGGAAATTAAATCCTTCTTTTCTCTTTCCTTCTCTCTTACTAGAGAAGGACCTTGTGAACATGACTCCATGCAAGCAGCCCCCTGCAGCCACAGGGAATGGGAAATGCTTTGTGTGGGTGTTCCAAATCACCAGATAGAAGTGTAAAAATGGAACAGATGAGATGTCAAACCCTTAACTAATTTAAGGTGGCATAATGCAAAAGTCAGAAGCAAAGGGCTTCTGACTGATGGAGAATTTGGCTTCCTTTTCAGATCTTTAGGGCATTTCATACATGACATCAAATAATGACAGCTCTTCTGAAAGCTGCAAAGATTTGGATAGTGGCCACCCCAGTGATGCAGAAATTTTTCTTTTCCATCTTCCTTCCATACCCTGACTTTACTGCTTAATAAAATAGTCAGTTTTACCTGGTAAGCTCAGCCAGTGTATTTTGTGCAATTCATGATATGGAGTTGGCTAAAGCTGTGCTCTACACAGTGGATCTGGTTACCAGGTGCAGCAGAACTTCAAAAACGAGATGAATTAGACTGTGGAGGGAGTTTTCTGGGTCTGACCATTCAGCTTTGGGGTTCCAAGTGAAAGAATTCAAGCTCCATACCATACTTCATGGGTTCTTTTATTTAGAAGTAAACAGCTCAGCTGGGATCTCTTAGCCTGATGTGAAATTCCAGCTTGATGGTTTTCTGATAAATAGTCTGTCTCCTGGCCTTTGCTGAAGCTCTAGGAAGAAATGAAAGCTCCATGTAAAGCTGCAAGCACAATAAGCTGTATTTCACTTTTATAGGGATTTTTACCAGCAGTTATTTTTATTGTGCTCAGACATTAACCCCACTAATTTTCCCTTTTGTTCCTTAAAGGCTTAAAACTAAAGCTTATCAAAAGACAACAGATTTTTTACTATTTCCTGGGAAGGTGAAGGAAAATTCTCATGAAGAGGCATCAGTTAAAAACATCATTTTACATCCCCTGGGCTGGGTGTTGCTTATGTTTGAGCCTCTCTCAGCTGCAGCTTGGACTCTGTAGGGGTCTGGGTGGGCAGAGCAGCTTTGTGCTAAATTCAGACAGCTGAGGGTGTGCTGCACATGGAGTTAAACACTTCTGACTTACAAGAGCATCCGAATTGCTCTGCATTTGATTTGCACCTGAATGTGTCTAACAGGTACGTGGGCTTGTACAAACCCTGACTGTGAGGTGCTCCTTACTCTGAGTTTGGAATAATTTCATTAAAGAAAAGGAAGGAAATACCTTCATATTTGTGCTAAATTTCCTTTCCTCTAATTTCATCACTGTGCATTTTGATCTTCACTCAGTGCAGGAGCAGGTCCCCAGCCCTGTTCCCTGGGCTCTTGCTGAACCAGTGTAAGAGCAGCCAGGGAAATAAATACCTTCAAGTTCACGCAGAAAGTGCTTTTTGCTGCCAACAAAGTGTTGAAGTACTGACCTTGCAGATGAGTGGGAGCTGCTGTGGGCTCCTGCTGTTGTCTCCTGTGGGCTTCACTGGGGAAGCACTGGCATTTCAGCTGGGGAGGAATCCTGCTCCTCACCTGGAGTCTGCCATCAGAAACCCAGGTATTTATAGCACATGCACCCCTGTGGAAAGTGCTGCTCTTGTATTTGGGACACTTTAGTTCTATATTTAACTCTGTTACCTCCAGTGAAAGCCCTCACATTCTGCCTGTTAATTTTCCTTAGCTTGCTCTCAGCTCATGCCACATGTCACTTCTTTGTGCCTCGAGACAACTACTGCCATATGTCTGTAGGTTCCAAAACAAGGAGAATGAAAGAACTTTCAGCCAAGTGATGAGATTAAATTGACACAGTGCAGGACTGGAGCTGAAAATGTTAGACTGCTGCTATGCCTTCTCAAATGCCCTTTTACCAGCTAAGAAAATCTGCCTTTAAAAAATGGTTGGGACATGAAAAGAGAGTGACATTTAAAAGAGAACAAAGGGAGCATCCACAGAATTCACAACCAAGGTGTGAGTGAGATCAGGAAGAGAACCCCAGTTAAAGCAGTGCTTGACCCGAGGTTTTCCCCAGAGGAGGTCTCAAATATTTGTCCTTCTGTCACTTTTTTAGCAAAAGATTCAAATGTCTCTGGGAGTAAAACCACACTCTGGATGGTGTTTGCTTTAGAAGTGAGTCATGCCTGGGAAAACAAACTTACTCAAGATGCATCCCACAGCAAAACAAACTTATTTGAGATCAACTTACTAGAATATCATAAATTAGTCCAATTTCACTGGAATTTGATATCAATTAACCTAAATACAAATGTATGTGTTTTGTATAAGCTTCATTGTTAAGAATAAGTGAAGCTCTGGTCATCTCCTCCTTGGGGACAAACAAAGAATTAATTGGTGAGGGATAACTGGAAAAGACTTTAATCTCTGAGGAGAGGCAGGGGGAAAGTGAAAATATATAAACAAGGAGGAACTGCAAAAGACTGAAGCTTTATTTTACTTCTAGAAGATGTTGGAGATGCTCAATGAAATGCAGTAGCAGGAAATTGAAAAGCAATGAGAAAAATGAAGATGTTGTTTGAACATAGAAATAAATTTTGATACTTAGAAACAATTCATAATAGAAAAAAGACTGAAATGTGGCTATTAGGAACTCATGAGTGACAGAGCAATCTGGCTGCAGCTCAGTGTGCCGGCTCCTGTATTCTGCAACATCAACTTGATTTGACCATTTAAAAGCTGTGTTTACCCATTTATACTGAAGCTTCATCTCATTCTCAAGTCCTACCCCATCAATTGTTTGTAGTTTTTAATAGCTCAGGCAGAGAGCTGTGCTTGTTTGGAGGGGATCCCTCAGTGCAGAGCCTGCCTGCATTTGCAGTGTAGCTGCAGGTTGTGTGTGGTTTGACTTGCACTCACGTGAGCTCACCCTGAGGATGCTGTCATTTTGAACTCTGTGCCTTATTTTAGTGCAGTGCATGGGTATAATGAAGGGAATTTGCAAGTAGAAATTTGTTTGGGCTAGATGTGCAGACATAACACCACACAGATTGCATTCTAAAGATACAGTCATACCTCTGTGAAAATGTGGCTGGGCAGTCAGGGAAGAGGTTGAGTAGCAATAAAGTATGAAACAAGGGAGGAGCCCTCCACCAGTGCCTGTGAATGAGAGCAAAGGCATTCCTTCCTACAAATGCACCAGGATCAAGAGGGAAGAGGCCACAGGACCATAAAGGAAGAGGTGCTGCATATACAACCTTGTCTATTTTTATACTCACTTGTCTTCCACTCCCCTACCTGCTTACCAGCCTTAATTTGTTTTATCTAAGTGAATAGATTGAAGTGAAAAATTTAATTAAAAGGGACCAAGTGAATGATTTTGCCTTGCAGCTTCCTGCAGGATGTGGATTTGGGTCATTTGGAGGAATTTAAATTCCTGACTAGAAGCAGGTGAAAGGTTGGTGTTTTGTCTGTCATTTTGCTGGAAGTGTAATAAACCCTAGGTAACAGTGAGGATGTTATTGCTCTCAGGTTGATAAAGTCTGCATGGGAAGTGCTGCTCAATTCTTTTAAATACACAACTGCCAAATTATAAACAAACTCTGTGGAACACAAGGAGCTCTCATAAATTTTATCTCTTTCATTTTGCCATGCTCAATATCCTGCCCTTTATTAAACCACCTAAGGGATGGAGAGTGAGAATCAGGAAATCTCTTGCTGTTCCCAGGCACCTCCTCCACCTCTCAGTTATTGGACTCCTTGTTTTTACCAGAACTGCTGTCTCTCATGTAGAAATGGTGTGGTGTCTGAGGGGTATGAAAACCATCTCTGAAACTCTCCTGCTTTGTGCCTCTTTCTCATGGATGTGGGATAAATCCCATTTTGAGACCTCACCATGGAGCGAAGTGATGAGCAGTGCTTTGGAACAGATTCTAGGTCACAGGGGTTTTTAAATTTTATTTTATTTCTTAAGATACAAATTTAGAAACTCATTAAAGCTTTGTCCTTATGGATTAGACATACTTAAAACAATGGCAGGATTTTCTCTGAAGGATATGATGGAATTTGTTGACAAGATTAAGGACAGGCAAAGGATGTCACCACAGGAGTTACTGAGGAGTTCACTGATAGAGGATTTGGATCTGGCCTCCAGAATTTTGCAGGTGGAAGGAAAAAAAAATAAAAGGCAGCTTATTTTCCTTCTTGGATAAGGAATAATTCATTGCTACTTCCTAATAGAAACCATGGGCATTGATTTTCCATGGATTTATGTGTGGTGGTTTGCAAGATTAGTTTTTTAAAATGGTTTGTGTTGGCAGATGTAAGCAGTCTCCTGCTGCACTGGCTGAACAACTGCCATTAAGCAAATGGTTGTCATTAGCAGGTGCTTTTTAAAGCTTCATTTTGTTTAAGCATATTTTTTTAAATCCAAATATCTGTAGAATTGTGAAATAGGGAAAAAAAATTCCATATCTAGCTCAGATTACTGAGAAATCATTGGGAAAATTGGTTTATAAAGCATCTTAAAAAGATGGACACAACTGTACAGTATTGACTGTGTCATTCTAAATATAATTCTAAATCCTATTAATTCTAAATACAATTTCATGAGAAGGAAGCTCAGGGAGAAATATAAATGGGTTTCTTAAATACATAGACATTCCTCATGGAACTTACCTGCCCTGAATTTTTAATTCAGTGATAGATGTCTCTTCAGCAGTTTCTTTTTAGAGCAGCACCTCAGCCGAGGGAATGTGCAAATTAAAATCTCCAAGTTCTGTTTCTGGAGGTTTCTAACTCAACATTGAACCATTTATTCTGAGGGGAGAGCTGCTGTGTGAGGTCTCTGGTGTCCTGCCTGGGAAGCTGGGAATAAGGAATTCCCTTACGTGCAATTTGGCTTGTGGGATTTGCACCCAGATGCCTGAACTGGCAAAAGCCTCTCTGCTTTTTAAGAGCCTCTGATTTACCTTTGTAGGAGTTCTGTTAGTAACAATTATTTATTAGAGCTCTGTTACTGTTACCTTTCCCTGAGGATGAGGAAGTCCTATCGGTTCCGTGGGAATTGCAGCTGTTGGTTTCAGCTCTTGGAAGTGCTGAAAGGGAATTTTGGTTTTTGGCCTCTGTCTCCCTATGTGTACCTAAACCTCTGAGTGCTGAGGATGATGTGCTAGGGAGGGGATGGGAGATACTTCTGAAATAAACTGGGATTTAAATTGGAATATAGATAAACTGGAACAAACTGAGATGTTTGGTTTGTCCTAAGAACTGTGATCCACAGCTGAACCTTTGTTCTTTTGATGCCAGCTCTGAATGTGTGTTCAGCTATTGTTCTAGACTCTTTTATGAAAGTAAAAATTACTTCCTGCAAGTGCTTTACTACACTTTCAGTTAAGGGTTTTAAAATATGGACGTGATGCTATGTTCATGACACATTTTTTATTTAAGGTGCCTATTAATATCTTCTAAAATATTAGTATAATTTAAATTTTACATGCTACTGCCACAAGACAGAGATACTTCTTGAGAAACATTGTACTGTTGTGTATCATACTTCAGGGCAAGGTTAGGACTCAGTCATTCTGCAGAATATGTGGATTTAAGAAACAGGAGTCATGGATCTCAATTAATTCTCCTTTTGGTTTTCACATCTGTTACAGCTTTGATGTGAGATACCTGCAAACTGCAAAATTTCCCTTGATGTAAACTTGGAAGAATTTTTTGAGCATTTTCAGTTTCTCTAGGCTTATTTTGTTTCAGTGATGTTTTGCATCTCTATACAGTTAAGAGTTTTGAAAAGTCTTGAGTCTTTATCTGACTTCTGAAATCAAGGGAGATTTTTCTTTATGGCTTTAGTGGGAACCAAGCTGGCACTTGGCTGCCTTTGAAAATCAGACCCATAACTTAATAAACAACAAATCACTGCCAGCATTTGCAGTGGATGTCAGCATTTACACCTTAAGTATCCCTGTCAGGTAAACCCCTACAGAAGTGGAAGGGTTCCTGTTAGCCAGTGCAGGTTTGGCTGCATGCAGAGGGCTCCTTCCCAGGGGATTTGTCCTGGTGCTGTGGTCACTGCACACTGCAGTGTGAGGCAGTCTCTGTGCTGAATGGGGTTGGCTCTGGAGGAGGGAAGGAGCAAGGGACAGCTCCTGGGATTTACCAGTCTCAGCCCAAGAGTAGCTGCCATGTTTGCTGATGCCAGTGACAATGTGTGCGGTGCTCTTGGGAACATCTCCTGTCCCTTCTGCCAGGCTGTGCTTCTTGACTCAAGCCACCGTTCCTTTTATGGTCCCTGGAGCAATTATTAATGCACAAATTGTGTGAAAATGCAAATAACTGAACCTATTTTGTACAGTACCTGGATAAATGTTGGAGTGAAAATCAGATTGTTGTGCTTTCCCTGGGCTGAAGTGGGAGGAGCCACAAAGAACGGCAGTGGCTGTGCTGGCCTGTGACATTCTCCTGTGCTGCTGAATTCCCTTCTCAGCCTTCCCTCTATCCAGGGAGCCCAGGTTAGTGCATCTAAAGAGCACAGTTTGGATCTGGCACCCTGACTTCCACCCAAATCCTGCTAAAGGTGTCTGAACCTGTTTCAAATCAACCTTGAATCCCACGGAGTTCAAGCAGAGCCACTGTGGTGAGCACTTGTATGTCCCTTGTCAGAGCCATCCCTTGCTGCTCCAGGGCTGGATGTGCCAGGTCCAGACCTTTGGAAAGAGCTGTGGCTCTGCTGTGTTCCTGTTTGCCAGGGGCCCAGGGGCTGTGGGCAAGGCTGTTTGCAGATTGTCCCCAGATTTGGGGCAGCTGTCGCCAAATTCCCCACTGACAGCACGTTCAGGACAGCACTGTCCATCATTTCAGGCACTGACTTCACAGCTCCTCTAACATAAAGCAGCTTTTATGTGTTGGCTTTTTATCTTTCTAAGAGAGAAACTAGAAAGCTTTTATGATTTTCTGACACAAGAGCCAGAGAGAGACTGAAGTATATAAAGCTTTCCCTGCACTTTTAGGGAAAATTGCTTCCCTTCGCACCTGCTTGCATTAAGTAATTCAAGTAAATAAATCAAGACCAAATTTTCACTCATCCCCTGCATATTAATCATTTTATCCATACAGCTACTCACTGTGGCTCTTTAGGATGGGGACCTTGCTTGAACTGATTTATTAGAGAAAATATATGTCATGGTCATTCATATCATAATGTTCATTACATTGGTGACACTATCAGAATTAGAAGCCTTTAAAAGAAAATGCCACGAGTACTCACTTCCCCTGGAGCTAAATGAGGGAGTGAATAATTTCTGAAATGACCTGAGAAATGTGACATTTTCTCTCTGGAGATGGGACAGACTTAAGGAATAAATATGGGCAATTCCCATTTTGAAAGGAGCATTTGGAAGGGCTACAATTAGTTGCCGTAACAAAAACAGCCCAGTTAGGAGCAAAAATATGGGGAACAATTGCTGAAAATACCTGTGGAAAAAAACAACCCTCGAGTCCCTGGCTGGCTGCAAAGGGGATGCAGAGCAACTGTCAAAATGCCAGAGGTACCAGAGACAGATCAGAAAAATAATAAAAGTGACAAGCCACCTTCTGGCCAAGGACAGCCCCTTCTCATGCTGGATTAATTAGCATTCAAAATGTTTCTGTGTGAATTCTAACCCCTTGAAAAAGGCCCTAAATGGCACCCTTGAAAATGGACTTTTTCACTCCTTTCAAACTTGTCCCCTCACCTTTCTTTGCAACAGGATCTAACTTCATTGGAATGTTATTTTTGAGGAGGGTTTCATTATTTAAAAAAATTGTTTTGCTTAAATGAGTCTTAACGTTAAGTCTTCATTCATATGGCCTCAACCTGGCTGCCTTTTTCAAAGCAAATTTCTCTTCTGTAGGTCCTCCAGCTGCAAAAATACACGATGTGAATGTCTGCCCCAGGGTCAAAGTGATGCTTCTGAGTGTGAAGTTGAACAATGTGCATATTTATCCAGCTGATAAACATATCAAATATAAGACATGTGTTTGACAAGGAGAGAGGAGCAAAATTTTGAGGGCATGGAGGCAGATGTCCACTCTTCCTGCTGTCTGGGGGCTTTCAGGTGTTTTTGTTGGCACATCTCTACGTGTTCAAGGTAACAGTTTATGTTGATGGCTGATATGAAGGTCTAAGGAAGTTAATTACTTATTTATTAATTCCCAGTCTCAGAAATTATTAGGCAATGAGAGTAATGAGAGTGGGGTAAAGTCTGAAGAGAATTTCAATAAACCCAGAGTAAAAACTGCAAAAGGACTTGGGAGTTTCCTAATTGATTGTCTTCATGGAGAGAGAAATCATGTTTAAAATTGTCCATGCATCATTTGTTCTAATGTAATAACCAAAAACTATATAAAAGTAATTTTATTGGGGGGCAAAAAGTAATTAACCTGTCCTGTTACAATGAAACAGATTTTTTTCTAGAGAGAATTCTGCTGGGGACAGCAATCCTACCTTTGATTATGTGCTATTGCATTATGAAAAGTGCAATTCAGTCATATTCATCTTTCTTTCACCAGATTTTCAATTTAGTGTGGTATGAGCTAACTGAGCCTAAACCTGGTATGAGGCTCCTTAATGGTGACATTTCAAATAAACATAATTTTTCTGCAGTGCTTTCACAGAGGAGCTTTAACAAATGAATGGCAGATGTGAAATAATCTCCCAGTCAAGAAATACAGCTTGTAAAACTTGGGTGTTTTGAGTAACAACATCCTTAATTTCTGTTTCCCTTGATTAACTTTTGTATTGTGGTTCCCAGGGCCAGGAGGAATTAATTATAGTGTGCAGTGATTCACTCCCCATGCTCTGGGAGACTGAGCTCTGGGTGAGAAGGGTATAAGGTCTCTTGAAGGCTGGAGCAGCAGGTGAGAGACAATTCCTGGAGAAAAATGGGAACTGCACGGGAAGCAGTAAAGGCTGGTGTTTGGGAACTGCCTTCCAGCAGGATGGACAGATCCACCAGTCCATAATATGGATTGCAGGCTGCTGGAGAGGGAAGGACAGTGTCCTGGGAGAGCTGTCCCAGCCCTGCTCTGAGCCTGCAGCTGGAACCTCACAGTGTTTGCAGAGGCTGCATTTGGGTCTTGTTTGGGTCCCTGCTTTGGGCATTTCAATTGGCTGGCAGGAAACTCTGGAAGGAGGGAGCCTGTCCTCCCCTGGGGCTTGGTGACCCCCAGGTTACAGCAGCACTGGCACAGAGAGCAGGGGGTGCAGCTGAACCTGTGCCCAGCTGCCCCACAAGTGAATGTGTCAGTGCACATGCAAAATACAGATATCCACTCTGTATAAATATCCTGTTTGCCACCTGCCTCTGCCCAGGAGTCACAGAGCAGGTCTCTCACCCCTGTGCTGTGTTCACCTGGCTCCCTCCTCGTGCTGGCAGAGCAGCAGAACAAAATTTCTGAGCCGTTTTACTGCCCTGTGCAAAGGGAAGTGCTTCGTGGCACTGCACCCTGCCAGGGGTGGCAAGGCAGCTGCTCACAGAGATACACATCAGCAGGGGGAAGGGGAATTTAAACTGCCTTTTCATTTGTGCTGAGACGTGGACTGGGAATTATGAACTGGCACCATTTAATGAAATACACTGCCCTTAATAGACTGGGAGGGGGTGCTTAACATGTAAGGCAAAGTAAGTGCTGGATCTGATTGGATTAGTGGCAAATTTAATCTAGTGGATGACACTGCTGATTCAACAGTCTACTTTTTTCTAGGATCAAAGTGACTTTGGCTCGACATGTGATCTGCTCAGTGCCCTAAATGAACTGTAGGCTGGATGGGTTTGATTCGGTATTTCAACAGGGAAAGGAATTTAATTTGAGAAACTGCAATGTACAGAATGGGAAATTATCTTTTTACAGCATCAGAAAGCTTTTCTGGGATGCAAAATTTCCTCAGATATGCTCCCTAAGCAGCAAATAATAACTCACAAAGACATTTCCCCAGAATATCAGTGCTTACTACAGAATTTATGGAAACTTGTGGTTTCCATTTTATTTTCCAAGCCTGAATCCAAAGGACAAATATCCTTTTTCCTGTAAAGAGGTTTATCTGACTCAGCAGATTTGATTGAATGTTCTTACAACAGGAAGATGAAAGTCTATGTAAATAGGTTAAGCATGGGCTGAATTTTAGTGGGAAAAGCCTCTTGAGGCTTCAGAAGCACTTTAAAAATTGATACTCAAATCACAAGTGTCCTGCATTAATCCTAGGGCAGTGTGTTAAATATTGAAGAGTGAAGTGTCTCTGATTAAAGACTAGGACAACTGATTTGGATGTTGAAGTAATTTGTGTCTATGATGGGATGTCCTGTTCCTAGGAAATCCCTGTGTCACAGGGAGGGCCTGAACACCTGGAATTACGAACTGAGACAGCTCTTGTTGCAAGGGAAGAGCTTTCAACAAAAAAAAACATTTTCAATTTATTTTAATGTACTTATTTTGTAGTTCTGAAATGCACTCTATTGCTCCAACTCAGACTGTTCTGTGAAAGAAACTGGTTTGGTGGCCCCAGCAGTGGATGTTATTTGGGCTTTGGCAAGGAGAACAAAGTAGGAATTGACATGACACAGTGAACAATTACACCGAAACAAAACAAAAAAACAACATTTACCATGTGCAGTGGCAAATGCTTGATGCTCAGGGGATTGTAGACTTTGGATGTAATGAATGGTAAGAAAAAAGCACAACTTCTTTACAGGGAATTCTTTACTGCCACCCAAGAAACATTGTGTTAAGAATGAGGTGGTAAAGATAAGGTGCTTTTCTGAAAATAAGATTGCTGATTGTTACTCACTTCCTCTGATTTTACTCTCCCAAACAGGTCTGCATTCCTCTGACTTCCACAAGAAGAGATTTGTCTCACTTGTTGGTTCAAACTGAGGTCAGGTTTCCTTTCTTTGACTCTGCCACCCTGCCTTTCCCTTCCAAAAGCTTCAAATCCAAGTGTGAGTCTATCCCTTAATCTGTCTCTTGCTAAAAGTTCCAGTCCTTTAGAGATCTGACCCTTTAATCTCATATTCTAAGAGCAGTAACTTGTGTGTTCATGCTTAACTCAAGGAGAAGGATTTTTATCAAAATACGAAATGTCCTCAGTAAGGACAGTAATCAGCAAGCAAATCTGGAAGTTGACACAAGGCTCAATGGCTTTCAAATAAAGCTCCTGATGTTTAGGTGGGAATGATGTCTCATTAAAATGTTGACCAGGCAGCTCCCAGCTCCGTTTAACTCAGAGACTCCTCAAAAAGGGCTGCCAGAGTCCTACACCTGGGTGAGCCTGGTTTGATCCTGCTGTTGCTTTTCCTCTTTCTGTGATGATGGGAAGCATCCTTTGGAGTCAGTGTTCCTGGGAGTGTGGGTATAACCCTTTGCAGCACCCTTGGATCACTGACTAAGGGAAGGACTTGACTAAAATCAGGAAAAGCCATGGCCTTCTAACCACCCCCTCTTGTCACCTCATGTGTTCTGCAATGGGAGCTCTTTTCTTGCTGTCCTGCCCAGTGTAAATTGTGCCTGTGTGCTGATTGTGGAGCCAGGCCCTGCTCAGCACAGAACAAATGCTCTCAGCAAAACTCAGCCAGCTGTGTCAGCTGCCTCTGCAAGCATTCCCTTACCAAAAAGTGAAAATGAAACCTGGGAGTGAAATGAAAGCAGGTATGGGAGCAGGAGGAGACCGAGGTGGGAAAACTCACTGCTGCTCCCTGGGATATGGGCTAGAGATGTGTTAAATGCCTTTTTTGCCTTCTGCCTATTTGTAACAGTGGGACAAACAAAAGGTACAACCAAACCAAACCCCAAACCACCCAAAGCTCGACAGACAGAGCAGATGGAGCAGTTCCCATTACTTCTCACTGCACTTGCTGCCCAAGTGCTTTGGTCACAGTTTGGCTGATGAGGAATGGTGGGACTTGCCATTCTGAAAGGGTTCAGTTCCCACCAGAACTGGGACCTGAGTGCCCAAGAAAGGGTTATTTCAGCTGTCCCAGAAAGTTCCCTTTCCCTTGGGAAGAGCAGGTTGGGTAGGGGAGTGTGGAGTTCTCAGTGGCTGCTTTGCCAGAGGAGCTGCTGCCGTTGTTTTTCAAGGAACCTCCTTGAAATGTGTTTATGCTATGGGAAAAGCAAGCTTAGAATTTTCCTGAGCTGCTGGCACCTTTCCAGGAAGGCATTGTTTTGTGTGTCAACTCTTCCTGGGACTGGTATGTTGTAATCACTGCTCTGGGAGGAGTGGGAGGAAAGGAGATTCCTTTTAGTCTCCAATCCTGTGCTCTCTTTTTCTGTTAGTCTTCCATAGGACTGGAAGCTTCTGTGGGGTTTGGAGCTGAGGGCAGTACCCTTGGTGAGGCCAGGATTGCTTGTTACCATCTAGGAAATACCAGGGGGCTGCTGGGGGTCATCTTTTGTGTCAGATTTAGGGACGTTGTTAACAACTGTAGTGTGACAAATCTTAGTGCCATGGAGGCAATTCGCTACCTGTGCAGAGAGGAAACACTGTGGGATGTTCTGTGGTTTTCCAGCCGGGGTGGATGGATTTCCTCCTTGTGCTCAGCGTGCTGTAAACAAAGTGACAGAGGGGGATTGATGCAGGTCTTCTCCTGCTGTTTCCATAGGTGAGCATGAGAGCAGGGTTGTCCCTGAGGAATGGCAGGAAATAGTGCACATGGATTGTCAGGCTCAAAAAACCCATGAAATATATAACCCTCCTGCAATAATTTGTTGCTGCAGATCTTATGTTCATGTCCTAAGTCAAACAAAAACCTCATTCATAAATTTAATTTTGGTCCAATTGTTTCTGCCAAGATTTTCTTTACAGGAAAAAGCCCACAGACTTCTTTCGACCATATCCACTTCCAGCAGTGAAAAGGAAACCAGGCATTCCTGGAATTATTATCAAAATTCCTTTGTCTCCACAAGGCAGGAAGCCAGACTGCTTTGTTTTAATAGCATTTTTCTAGCCTTAAACCTCCAAGGCTGTCTATATGTCTCAATTTTCTCCAGAAATTTTGGGATGCTGTCTGCATTTTGTTACAGCAGCTGCTCTGACAGCTCATTTATACACTGATTTTACCTCTCTTGCCCACAGCACTACAGTATCTGAGCTGATCCCTGTGTAATAAAGCAGTAGAAAGGCTGGTTTGCTTGTCTCTAGCATGACTTTCTATGGTCATATATATATAATATAATAGGATTTGTAATCCTCCTCCCCAAACTGTTTTACTTGGAGTTTTCCTGCAGTTTGTAGTTACAGTCACATCTGTATTTTATGCCCAGAAACCCAGAGATAATTCTTTTTGTCTTCATTCTAAAAAATCTCTGGAGATTCAGTCCTACTTTGCAGCTGCTGGTAGAGAAAAATGTCAGTATTTTTATTCTATTTCACAACATTACTGTATTTTAGTTTCATTAGTAGTATTAATCAGAGATGATAAATGGGACTGTACTACCAGCTTGGGAAATGCTCACGTGTCTCTTGTAGTTTTTTGCCTGCTGATGGGGCAAATTCTTCTTCCTTGTAACCCTATAAAAGAAATTTTGAGAGTGGCCAGAACAAAATCCTGGTAATTTGAGGGCAGGTAGTTCCTGGAAAGACCCTCCCCTCACTTGCATGTGTCCACAAAAACATATGCACTTGATTTTTGGGTCTGACTCATCTTTCAGTGTGTGTAGTGTGGCCCAGGAGGGGCAAAAAAGGGCCCAGGGGAGCTGCTCATGCTGGGGACAGAGGATTAGTCATGGATTGGTTCATGTCAACCTCAGCAAGAAGGACAAGACTGCTTCCAACAGCCTCTGGAACCAAAAGCCTGCACAATTATTTGTATGTCTGGGGAGAGGAAATGCGTAAATTGCTTTCCCATTAGTGAAATAACCAGGAAATAAACAGAGGAGGCCTTGTTGAAAATGTTTGTTTTGTTCCGATGATGAAGATAAGCAGCTGGGAGAGCTCTCAAGCTGGACTGCTCTCCCTGAGTCATCCCAGCCTTGTCTGCACGTCCAAGGCCCACGTGCTGAACACGGCACTATAGCCCTGCAAATGGAGACTTGAGGAATTATTGCAGCTGCCAATTTGCCGTTTTCAGGTTCTAGAGCACTTCCTGCACTTGGCTGATTTCATTCCTGCTGGATGAAATGGTGCTCAGAACATAAAAGGAGGAGCTGCTGCGGCAGCCAACAGCAGTGGCATCAATTGCTGTGTTTGAGGGACAGCTCAGAGGGGAACATGGATTTGGGAATGGCTGTACTGGGGGGCTGATTTATCCACAAGGGTGAACAGACCATTCCATGGAAAGCAATTGAAGTCCTTTAGTTAGGGCTACATGGAGAGATAGTTGAGTCTTGGAAGTGTAGTAAAGTGAAATAATTCCTTCACCTCTTTGGTCGGGAAGGTGCTCACAAGATTTAAAGCCCAAGGATCAGCTTCACTAACACTGGGGAGAAGTCCCCTCAGTGGGGGAGCTGCCTCATCTGCTGTGCTGGCATCTGCAGGATCACTGGAGAAGTCTCAGATGCAGCTGGTTGTTGGATGTGCTGTCTTGGGAAATCTCAGCTGGTTTTGCTACAAAGACATTGCAGATCCACAACCAGCAGCAAAGGAGAGGACAAGGGGCTCCATTTGCCCTGTCTGGGGGCAAATCGTTATAAATCATTAATTCAACAGTTTTAGAGCAGGTAAATGTGCCTAGTACAGCTCTCAGTAATACATCCTGTGCTTTATTACCTGTGTTGAGATTATTTTTAAATTATGAATGTTTTAATCAGCATCATATTAATGTAACAGCAGTGTATGTTGACTGCAGTGAAATAACACTGAAAAGGCACTGAGTAACCAGAAAGTTGTTTTTGTGGAGCATTTGGCTTCCTCTGAAGCCCTGATAAAACATGGGCTCCCATAGTTTATGCCTCTCACAAGTGTTGCTCTGCATCAGTCCATGATGTGGGTTTGTATCTGTGCACTTTCACAAAACAAAGCACAGTCTGATTAGTTCCCAGACCCAGCTGCAGCAGTGCAGGATGCAGCCACAGGAATCTCAGGAAGGCAGCAAAGGCAACAAGGCAGGGGAAAATGTGGATTTAGGACAGAAAGAATCTCACCATGTGGATAGGGAAATACATAATATTGTATTATGCCCAAACCCCATCCCTTGGGGAGCTTGAAAGCCTAAAAGTGTAATGTGGCAGGGTTTGGCTTGCAGCACCTGAGTGCCCTCTCCCCTGGCTGCTGGGAGTCTCTCTGGAATAATCCCAGCATCATATCAGGAGCACAGAGATACTGATCAGACATGCAGATCTCTAGAAATTGGGGAAATAATGAGCTGAAGCTGGGGCAGGACCCTCTGTTGGTGATGTCTGGTCTGCTCTGGCACAGGAATCTCTCTGCCCCTAAGGTCAGGATGTTAGGACTATTGGGAACATGCAGGAGACATCTGCAGAGTTTTCCTAAGGGCTGAAGTAGTTGAGTGCTGATTTCAGCCAGAGCTGGACACTCAGACTGATTCCTGATCTCTGAGGTCCCTCCTGGGGCTCTCTCCTTGCAGGGATTTCATCTGGAGACATGGGTGCTCCAGCTGCAGAGGGAGCAGCCCAGGGGATGTGAGTCCTTGGAGAGGGACATGCTTGCACTGATAGATTTTAAATACCTTGTCATTTGAATATTTCTTTTCATTATGCCTTCCCCAATCATTCCAAAAGAGTCTTACAGAGGAGACAGAGGCTGTACCGACAGCCTTTTCCTCTGCTGTTGTGTAGCTGCCAGCTGAAATGGATAGAGCTAATTTTTCCTTGGAATTAGGTTCTGTGCTGAGATTGCTGGTGCAGTGATTTTACAAAATGCCCATCTTTCCTGCTTTAAATGTGCCCAGCTCAGGAGGGACAGGCAGGCATTACTGTACCATGGCTCTTTAATGGGCTCTGGAAGCAAGAGGGTGGTTTTAGTCCCCAGGACATATTTAATCTTGTAACATCTTTTACTGCATTTAATAGCCTGTCCTACATCTTAATCACTCAGTGTAGAGAAATTAATCCAAACTCCCCTTTTGTCCTGATAATTTTAAATCTCTGCTGTGTTTGCCCAGGTTGGCCTGCGTTCCTCTGGCAGTTCCCCAGCTCTGCCCTTGCCTGCTCATGGGAATGTTCCCATAGAGCTGGATAATTCTTTGCATCTCGCTGCTTTTCCCCTTGGATGCTTACTGGTTTTGGAGTTTCTCCTGCTGTGTTTACAGGAGCCTTTGGATGCTGTGTGCACACCACAGTTCATTCAGGATGCTTCTGTTGCAGGGAGTGAAGCATCAGCAGGATCAGAAGTGGGACAAGGAGCTGGAAACAGCCTGAGAGAGTGGCCCTGATGCCCCTCTTGCTTTCCTGGCACTGCCTGCTGCCCAAACATCTCTCCATCCAAATTTACCCCATATAAACCAGAACAGGGATTGCTGGTTTCACTGGCACAGGAAGGAGGAGCAGTTGTGAGTTGGCTGTTCCCCCACATATTCATGTGGCTATTGATCTTTGTTGTGAGTTTTGGCATCTCTTTTGTAGTTGTAGCAAGAAAATGTTCAATGGTTCAATGGTTTCAGTGATGTGAGAGCTTCTATTTCTGTACCCTCAGGAACATTGTTTGAATTTGGGATGGAGTCACACAAACAGTAACCCATAAAAGAGGAGTTTACAGGTTGGATAACTGCCTCCTAACGAGGCACTAGATGAGCATAAAATTGATTGAGGGGTTTGGTCTGATTCACGATTCCTGGAGATGTAGTTTTCAGGTTTGGCCTAAGCTGCAGTTTGCCAGGTGGAAGCCAATGTATTATTAACTTGAGATTGCTGTACCAATAGTAAAATTCTCACCTAAACTAACTTTTCTAAACTATGTCTCTTCAACATCTGATGATTGGAGCCTGTGAAATGCAATTTTATGTGCTAAGAAAAGTGATTGTGAGCATCTGTGGGGAGTTGTGGGGATTGTGAGTGACCTTTAGTGCATGTATTTGGTGTCTCAGTCAGTCTGACCCTCTGGGTTTTGCACAAATATTGCTGTTGCTGGGAAGCTTTGTATTTTCATTTATTTTTTTCATTTTGTCCTATAAGTGTTCATTTAACAGAGGCACAGCAGAACTGGGAGAAGCTGGAGGTGGCTCTGTGGATGCAGTGGTTTCTCAGTGGCCACAGGTTTGCAGGGGACCCGGGGCCTTTTCAGCAAGGGACACTTAGGAGATGCAATTCCATGTGACCAGGAGGCACCTGGATGTGAAATCGGGTGGAAAGCTGGAAAAGGCAAGCCTGGAAAGGAAAGGAAAGGGATGAGGGCACTGGCTTGGAGAGATGAATGAGGGCTTCATCTCCCTTCCTTCCCTAAGCAAAGCTGTTCTCAGCTGGTGCCTTTTCCAGCCCTCCATTTGACCCAGCAGGAGCCTGCTGAACATCCATCCCCCTTTCCTTCTGCTGCTTCCAGCCCAGGGGCTGTGCCTGCTCTTGGGGACACTGTAATGGGCACAGGGACAAACCCGAGTGTTGAGATCTTACTGATCATAAACCTCAGCCAGTCAATACCAGAACAAGCTGACAGCCGGTGGGAAAGGCTTCAGCAACAGCATAATGGGTTTGATTTCCTCTGTTTCCATCAATAACGTGCCAAATGCATTTAGCACAGGCTGGAGGGGAGCTAACAGGGTACCAAACAGGCCAGCAGGGAAAGCCTTGCTGTTGTCACCTCCAGCACCAAAAAACCCCAAACAAAGCAAGGTTAATGTTTCAGCAGCCCATTAGTGTGACAGTGTTATCCAGCTGTTAGCAAGAGTGTTACCTCAGCTGACATCTGAGATAATTTTTAGGTGCTCCTATAGCTGAATCCTTTATTCTCCATGCAAGGTTTTTAAATCTTTTTTTAAAATTTTTTTAAGCTTATTTTTTTCCAGATGAATTCTACTGGAAATTTTGTTGCACCTAAGCTAAATGCACAACAAAACCTCCAGTCTAAATCAGTGACATTCTTACGTTCTTCAGCGGAAGCCAACAATACATTTCTAGTAAGTTGTGTCACAGGCAGCATTTGGGTGACCTGAGGCATTCCTTGGTGACCTGGGGAAGAAGGAAAGCTTTGGGAGAGCGTCACTACAGGGATGTCAGAGAGCAGTCAGCCCAGACCTGCTCATTAAACTGCCTGATCCACAGTGGCACCTAAATCCAGGCAAGTGCAAACACTTTGGAATCTGAGTCAGACCCCATCACTGGATTGTTAAAGGCATAGCAAGGGCTGCCTTAAGATAAGGAGAATATGCTTTCTTCTAATAAATAGTTAATCTGTGATTAAAAGCTGCTGCACCTGAGAAAACACACTATTTTTGTGTGTAATCTGAATAAAATTCTCTGATTACGAGGTAATTAGCACCTGTCTGTGTGTGATGTGTGCTGAAAAGGGGAAACATGGCACATGATGCCTGAGAAGTGTCAGGATGTTTGAACTACCATGTGCTGGCTTTTCCCTTTGCTAAGATTCAGTTTTGACACACTTGGTGAACTTGCTCAGCTTAGTTAATTATATTTTTAATTACTGGGAGAAGTCGAGAATTGCTGGATCCATAATCATGAGGAATCTGAGCTTGGGGCAGGACAATTTCAGACAACAGCAAGACTGAGAAATGCAAACCTTGTCTTAGTGCCACGGTGCTCACTGTCCCAAAACTCGCTGAGAATATGTGCCTTTGTTGTCAATAGCTCCTAAACATTCTGGTGAGCTTAATAAAATCCTGCCTTGGGCAGATGGCTGCCTTTCTACATGACAGCACTAATCCCAGCGCCGCTGCGTTGCGGGGAATTCGGCTGCGCTCTAATAAGAACTTCTCCAGCACTTCTTCAGTACGGGGTGTTATGTAAGATGTGCAGCCCTAATAGAAAATCACAGGAGACAGGGCTAAAAATGACCTTGGGAGGGCCTCTGATCCTGCCCTGGGGAGAGGACACTGCCAGTGCCAGCTCTGGGTGCAAGGGATGTAAATTGCTGAGAGTGTAAATCCAACAGTGCCATTTAATTTTTTTTCCTATCCAAACAAGGTAGCTGAAAGGGGATGGATTGCAGTGATAGGATGTCTCAGTCATGAATATTAACATTGAGGTAATTAAATCAGATGACTAGGAATTCTAGGACAGGGAGATGATTTGCATGTCATTGAATCTGCTCCCCAGTTAGCAGAGAAGCCCTTTCCTAAACGTGTGGATCTGCCAGGTAGTTACTGGAGGGTTTAGAGCACCCCTTGCACAACCTTGGTTTTCATTTCCCATTTATTGAAAGATTATTTAGTTGTCACTGCAGTGTGCTGGGTGTGGGTTGGAATGACCAAAATCTGATTTGATGTGCAATTATTAAATTCCTGCCAGCACAGTGCAGGAATCTCAAAGGTCTTTTCCAACCTAGTTAATTCTGTCACTGTGGAAGAACAGCATAACAAATGGAGTTTGTTAAAGTTGGAAAGTTGCATATACCTGAACCAGTGCAGTCCCACAGCTGCCTACGAGTTGTAAGCCTCCAAAAAAAAATCCCCAAAAAATAAAAAAACACCAAACCCAGAAAAAAAAAGGAAAATATCAGAATTTAACATAACATCCTCACCCATTCTAAAACATCATAGTATAATCTGGCTTAAAGAATATTATTAATTCCTTGCTAGACTGAGACCAGGCACAGTCATATAAAAATGGATAAAGCCAATGCACAAATATGCCTTTGGCAGCAATGTAAGTGTCTGATAAAGTTTGACATAACCCCAAAATATCTCCTTGCTTCAAGAGTGTGGATGTCAAAAGAAAAAGAGATCAGCTACATAAATATTGATGTTCTCTTACAACATGTTAGAGTGACAGATGTGGAGAGAGGATGAATTGTCACTGAATTTCCCTAAGAGCAAGATATTCCTGTGTCACTAATAGTTCAGAATGTTTTTTTTATTTCGGCCCTGGAATGAAGCAGCACATGTTGGTCACGTTCTCAATGAGGTTAAGAGCACAGGAAGCTCAAGGTAACCATTTGGTGGTCACCATTCCTGAGAATGGGAACTTTTCCAGATTGTTATCTTAGCAATGCCTCACAAAGGAAGATGGGAAGGAGTGGAAATGGAACCAAGGGGCCCACAGGGGTTGGAACTGGCAGTAATGACATGAGCCAGGGACTGTCCTGTTTGCACAGCTTGTTCCTGAGCAGAAGAGATGGATCATACAGGTCTTCTCATAAACACTTCTAATTGCAACTTTTGTTTGTTTGGGTTTTTTTAAAGTTTGGTGACAGTGTTTCACTTCACTTCAATTTCTCCATCTCCTATGTCCTTGACTGACTTTTCTGTCCATTTTCCCTCTGAGCTCATAACATCCCAGCATAAATATATTAACAGATCTTGAAATATATATGTGTCTAGTCTACGTGTCAAGAAGGCTCACATACATTAGGATTTGCCTGTTCAACCCTTTGGTAGATGACCTAATTTTGCCTTTAAATCAGATTACAAGAAGAGATTTAAGTAACTGTTTCACACTTTAGAAGGGTTAAGAGGCACAGAGATTCCAGACCAAATCCTCAGCTGGTAGGAGCTGGCATCAGGAAGTTTAGAGCTGAGGCAGAGTGGAGTGATTTGAAGCTGCAGAGATCTCTGCTCTGGACTCCTGACAGACAGATGAAGGAATAAATGTTGCCAAGAGGTGTTGTCTGAGAAGGTAAGGAATGCTCAGCCAGGAGATCACAGAAGGCTGGAGCTGAAGAGATTCCAGAGAGGAGCTGACATGGAGGGAACTGATGGACACAGCTGGAAGTTGGACTCGAGCATGAAGTCCAAACCCGCGCTGACACAGCAGTGAACTTGTAACCAAGGAATTTCGGGCTGGCCAGTGCCAGGGGGGCCAGCCCCTCTGACGAGATGGGTGTTCAGGAGCCATCTCAGGTAGAAAACAGCAGAGGGAAGGGTTGGGATGTGCCGGGCTGTGACTGTGAGCGAGCTCCCGCAGCTCCTCCCAGGAGTGCCTGTGCTGGGAAGGAGCTGATTTGGTGGGAGGGCCCCTGTCGTAGGGAGTTAATTGAATGAGCTGTTCATCTCCTAAGTGCTCATCTGAGCCAGGCTCTGCGGCTCTCCAGAGATGCACCCATCACTAACTATGAAAATCCTCACGCAGCAGAGCGCCCAGAACCTCAGATTACCTCTTCTTCCTTTATTGCACAAAGCTATTTTTAATCCAGTGCCTGGCTGGGCATTAATCATCTTTGACAAATTACTGTGTGTTGTCTCCATGTTGTGTAAATTCCCATGCATATTTTAGCCTATTGCAGTCTTGTAAGAGCAGTAAGTGACACCTTATTTCCCTTCTTTTACGGGCAGGCTGCAGTAGTGATGAGGTATCAGAGGAAATTCGTGCCCAAATTCATCTGTCAATTTAAACCACTGAACAGCTGTGTTGTCAATGCAGCTTTGCAGGGCTGCATCAGCCGTCAGCACTGCCCCAATATCCATGGATTCCATACCATCAATCATCAATTTTGCTAATTACATGGCAATGTGAGTACAAATGTGTGATGGGAATTGACATCTCAGAGGAAGTTGAGTGGATCACTGAGTCAGGAATGAGGACATGTGGAATTCCACCTACATGCAAGGAGGTGCAAGAGTGGCAGCAGTTTTTCTGCACGTTTTTTCTTACACTTGAGTGCTACATTCCTAGACATGTCTCTCTCTTAGATCCAGGGCTTTAAGAGCAGCAATTCTACGTGACCCAAGAAATGCGTGGTAGTAAATCTCGTGGGTGCTTTTAGTGCTGGATCAGGGATCTCCTTTTCTTACGTCAAGTTCTTGGGAGCAGCCTGGGAGTGACTCACGTTCTTCACAATGCACCAAAGGTTGCCCTTGTGGAGGTCAGTGAGTGACTGGGGAGCAGAGCAAGCAGGCTTTGCTCTTGGTGCAGTTCTAAGGACAGAGCAGGGCAATGGGAGCGTGAGCTGCCCTGGCTGGTCCTGCTGTCAACCAGCTGGGAACCTCCCAAGCCCTGGGGACACACAGCTGCTTCCCAGCACAGCCTGGCAGGAGCTGGGGTGGAGCCCAGGAGCTGCTGTGCTGCCCAGCGAGGCTGTGTATACCCCAGAGCCCCGGGACAGTGCAAGGGGTCCCTCTGACCCCACTGCCTGCATGGCACCATCTGCTGTCCCTGGGCTCTGCAGTGCTGACCCGGTGAGATCATGCATTATTACTGTGGAGTGTTTGCAAATGGAGTGGGTTGGGAGAACTCAAGCCTATGTTGTCTTTCTGTGAGATTCCTTGGGTCTGAGAAGGGACCACCTTAAGGTGCAGCAGTTCAGAATCACAAGCAAGAAGGAATTGATCGATTCCAGAATCAGTGGTGTTTACTCTGCCCTGCAGAGAGGAGGAGCAGAGTGGGATGTTCCATGGATATTTGAGAGAGGCAGTCTGCTGAGAGTGCAAGTGCGAATGTGGCACAGGCTCTGGCACTGGTAAACACAAGCAGACCTCTGTGGATAATACGAGTTTTTTTCTGTTTGATTTTTTAGAATCAACCTTGTCCTATGTTAGGCAGCTGGAGGCCAGAGTAAGACAGCTGGAGGAGGAAAATCGCATGCTGCCCCAGGTGGGTGCCAGCCCCGCGGGAGTGCCCGGGCTGAGAGGGACCAGCAGCCCTTGTCCTTCCTTTGACCACCCAGATAACCCAAGGCTCTCACATCTGTTTGCTCATCTTGCTGTGTTTGACTAGGGGATTCATTTAAGGCTCTGACAATGCTTTCATTAATTTTTTTTCCTTTGCAGGCTTTGATACCTTGTTAAGAAAAATTTCCTGGAAGCTGCTATTTCTAAATAATTAATTAATTAGCTAACGAGTTGAGAATCACAGTGAACTGACCCTTTGCATTCTTGTTTTATTCCAAAAGGTTCTTGTTAAAATATCAACTACTTTTTATAGTTAACCAAAATATTTTGCTCTAAAAGTGCAAACATTTTAAGTAATAATTGGGTTATATTATTTTTAATACTTTAAGGAATATATTAGCTACATTAATGCAAGACTGAAATTCAGTTGAATAAACAAGCAAATATGATGTTAAAGGTTTTCCTAACATGTTTCTAAGAATGAAAAATTTAAGAGTCGGATGCAAATGAATCAAAGACACTTGTAGTTTTCATATGTGCACATACTTATTAGAATGTATTTCTATTACATTTCCTTAAATAATCCTTAGAAAAATCCATCAGGTCCTCAAATGGAGCTGTCCATCGGAAAAGAGAAGAAGTTTTGTTTAAATTGAACACTGGTCATTGGTCTGATGAAGGAAAGTGCTTTTTGTTGCACTTAGCACCATTGTTTGGCTGTAAAATCCAAGGTAACAGTGATGTAGTGAGAAGTAAAATCCACTGGCTCAGATTTACTGCCCTTTTCCTAAGGCAGATTTTAAGTAAAGTGTGGTGGCTTTTCCCCTCACCTTTCACCTGACAGTTGGAAGGGCCTCTGCAGCTTTTGCTTGGTCACCTTGGGCACTTCACTTCTCTCTACCCTAATTTTTGGATCTGGAAAAGAAGGACAACAAGAAATGTCTGCTCATTAACACATAAACAGTTTTCAGTAGAAAGGACAAAGGTTGATCCTCAGTGATAATGAATATTATTTTCTTTTCAAGAATGGTTTTCAGGGCAAATGTTAACAAACCCTCCCAAAAATACTGTGTGGTTTGTCTTGGATCTGGGAGATAAATTGTGCAGAACATTCTTCATGGGCCAAATCTTTAGAAGTGTCTGTGTGTTTTATGTTTGATTTGTCTGGGTTTGAGGTGCTGAGGCAGAGCCCACAAAAAGCATTCCCAAATCTTACCAAAGCCTGGAACACCCACGCTGTGTGCAATGAGTTCAGTGAAAATACCTTGGCTGGGGTGCCAAACCAGAGAAGAGTGCCTGTGGAAACAGCCCAGCACCTAAGCCCGTAGCTGTTGCAAAAATCATTGAAACAAAATATGCTGAGGGTAGGGTTTGGAAGGGGAAGAGTGAAGTGAGTAAGCCTGAAAACTACTTTTTGTTTTCAAATAGCCAGGTCACTTTGTCTTATGTGTGGTTTTCTTGGCACAAGGATCTGTGGCAGAGTTCTGAGAAATCTCATATCTCTGGGTACTTCATTCTAAGACTTAATGAGTGGCAAGAGTTCACATTTCCTGGCATATTTTACTCTTCCTCCTGGTTGAAGTCCTGGCTTTGGGGAGAGGAAGGAAGTGTAGACACTGAGCTTGTTCTAACTTTGCACTCATCACCTCGGTGTTCCATTTGCCTGAGTTCATTTTGGGGGTTTCTTATTCCTGTGGGTCCCACCTAGAACGTGCTCACCTCAGTAGTGATCAGGCCCTGCCACAAAGACAAGGATGGAAATGCATAAACTCCTGGCACTGATCTGATTCCGTGTAATGGGAGAAATGGGAGTTTGTTGGGCATGAAGCCAAGCCAAGTGCTTTTGACAAATAAACTGAAAATCTACAACAAGTTCTGCAACTGCTGAGGGGTTTTAGCATGGCTCTTACTCAGTTAAAGTGTCCTGTGTTAAAATCTGAGGAGTGCCTCAGGGAGAGATGCCTTTTGCTTTTTGAATAGTCCCTCCCTGCTGGGGTGCTGGAGCACTGAGAGGGTTTGGGAATTGCAGGATCGCACTTAGGAGAGAGGTGATAGCTCACAGTTGTGAGTGTGACACCTCTGCTGTCCCTGCTGAAGAGCCCTGGCCTTGTCTCAGGCTTTTTTCTCTCCTCCTGCCATACTTTTCTTCTTTTCCCTCTCTGCTTTCAATATCCTTTCTTCTCCCCCTTTTCTGCTTATTTGTCACTCGTGGAAATGCACTGACACATTTGTCGACACCTCTCCAGACAAATCATTCTGTTCCTCTGTCACTTGGATGTGGTTCTTTTCCAATTTCTTTTGCTTTGCTTGTCTTCCTCCATATGTATTAGTTTTCTTTTCAAAACCCCACAGACCTCTAATGTAAAGGTTTTATTAATATTTAGTGGCAAGAGCATTTCCAAAGCAAATGGTTCTAAGTGCTGCCATCACTGTTCAAATGGAGCCTGAGTTTCAGCTCACTCTGCTGTACCGAAGGGCTGCTTTGTCAGGGGAATTTCAGTCCCACCACTGAGTCAATATTTTAGTTTGATCAGGCAAAAGAAAAGGTATAAAAATGGGAATATTCACTTAAGCCTGTTAAAGTCTTTTGCTGTGCTGCACAATGGTTGAGAAGGTGGTTCAGAGCATAGGAGGGGGTTTCAGAGGTACCAGGAGCCACAGGTTGCAGCTTTGGTGAGAGCTGTTCTTTTGTTGTTGTTTTTCTGTTTTCCTTCTCTTCAATAACAAGATATAATCCAGACTGTTTTAGTTTCTGGCCACAAACAGGACTTTCGAACAAGAAAGCAGATACTTTTCAAGATTTATGGCACACAACTGGCTCTTCTGTTGGGAATGCCAGACTGTGCTGGCTGTGGGGTGAGCAGCCTGCACTGGTGCTCCTCAAACACTCCTGTGGGCAAGGCTGTGTGACAGCAGGGCCTGGGGGCTTCAGGGCTTGAGCAAGAACTTTTCTGGTTTGAGTTCAGGCCAGAGGAGTTCCCCGTGGGGCTGGGGCAGGAGCAGCACGTGGGCTCTGGCAGTGCCTTCTGCTGACTCAAAGCACGCGGAACAGCAGCGCCCCTGGGGATGGGGTTGTGCAGCTGACACTGGAAAGGGAAAACGCAGCGTCAGCAGTGCTCTAACCATGTACAGCATGCTGACCCTGCCTGGAGGCCAGGTGCCCACCAAAGCTGCTCCATCACTCCCTTCCTCAGCTGCTCAGGGGACAAAACACAGCAGAAGGCTCATGGGTTGAGATAAGGACAAGGACAGATCACTTCCCAGTTCCTGTCATGGGCAGAACAGACTTAGCCTGGAGAAATTAGTTTAATTCAGAGTAGAATAATGAGGAATAGAAACTGAATCTTAAAACACCTTTCCCTCATCCGTCCCTTGTTCCCTGACTCAGCTTTACTCCCCATTTTCTCTATCTCCTCCCCATCAGCAGTGCAGGGTGGACAAGGCATTTTTTCCTCTTTCTTAAATGTGCACTCTGGGCTGGGCAGTGACAAGGGGCTCATCTGCACTGAGCTGCAGGGCTGAGAACTGGGAAGCCATCCCTAAAGCCTTCCTGTTACCAAAACCCTAAATCTTCCCCTGCCACTCAAATCTTGTCACACCAGTCCACTACACCAGGACATAACACCTGTGCTGTTGTAATGAAGATACTCAGCAATAATTAATAAAATATGTAGGGATCAAAGATGGGATTTGGATCCCAGTTGCAGCTCTCTGGGCTGTGACAGCCCTGTTGTCAGTGAGTAACTTCAGAGGGCTGGAAAGAGGAGTGTCCTCCCAGGCTTGCCATGGTGCACGACTGCTCCCTGTGCCTTGTGCTGGGGGAAGCCACATCAGGATCTGGCATCCACACGTCAATTAGCTGAAGATATCGCTGAGTTTTTGTAGGGGTGGTATTTCAGGGCTGATCAGCTCAGCTCAAACGCTCTGGCAATGTGGACATCTGTCATATAATGACAGTGAATGCATTTGCAAGGGACAAACTTGGCAAGTCACCCAATTTAAATTGCTTCAGTCCTTATTTGTTTCATAGGAGGAGACTTTTCCCCTTCCAGCTCTTTGTCCTTGTAATTCAGCTTTCCCTTTCAGTGGAGGGGAGAGGAAGCATTGCCAGGATGCTGCAGACACAGTGCCAGTGGGGCTGGAGTTGGGATGCAGGGAATGAGCTCCTGGCTCCCACAGCACAGGACCAGGGGCCAGCTCTGGTGCAGGGCTGAGCTGGAGCCCTTCTGCTCCCTCTCACCTGGGCTCTGCTGCCTCTGTTTCCTCATTCTTGCCTTTCCAAGGCTTTTGGTCCTTTCCCATCTATTTTTCTGTATTTCTTTCACTTGCAATCTTGCTTCAGGCCCTTTTTTGGGGGATTTGCATCCTTGTTAGTCTGTTCCAGTCCTGGTATGTTAAACTGGGAAATGGCAGGTGTCACTCTTAGTATATTTTTAAGCTCTTTCAACATTTCCATTTCCTTCTTTCTTCCCCCTTCTATTAGATGATCAAATTTTATTTCAACCCATTTCCAAATCTTTCAAAAATCTTTTGCTGCAATCTGTGTGTTTTATTTTCCTTCTTCATGGCATTTTTAAAATTATAAATCTAGTGAGAAGATGGGAACTGTTTGGTTAGTGTTTTTTCCCTAAAATCAATGTCACTCACAGTCTCATAGTGTTTGTCTCCTCCGTTCCTTAGCATGTAGAATAGGGAATCTTTCAAGATGTAATTCAAAGCCATTGAACAAACTGATGTTTCCTAATCATGTCATCAAATATTTGCTGAAAGAAAGTGAATCAAGAACATCCACCCACCCAGTTCTTTTATGTGCTCCCACCCCCAGTGTAAATTAATGGGCCATTAATGAAGTTCCAGTTCCCAGCAGCTGAGGTTCTGGGCAGAGTCTTTGTCACAGGGTGTCCATTGTGCTTGACAGGGGAGGGCTGGAAGACAAGAGCTCATGAGCTTCATGTTCCCAAGGCACAAATTCAGGAAAAACTTGGTGTACAGAGAGTTGCAGTTCCCAGAGGACAGGTGGTGCTTTTTTCCAGTTACGACTCTAAAAGTCTGGAATTGCTATGTCCTCAGGATTTTCTAGCAGGGTCTATGGAATCTTCCAGATTTTGCATGTGTGGCCTCCAAGGTTTGGAACTGCCACAGCCCAGAACCATTTTCTCTTGCCTGTTCATTATCAAAAGAGGTTTCTGAAGGGCCTGCTGGGAATGGCTGTTTCTGAGGGGGTGTAGCCAGCAATGGTTTTGGCCACTCAGAAATCTGAGTGTGCCTCCAACCCACTGTGAGAGTGTGTGGATTTTGGCAGCAACATCCTGGAGAGGTTTCTGCTGAGGTCTTTGAGGACAGGTGAAAAACTGCAGCGTTTGAAGGTTGTGTATTTTAATTGACAGGAATGTTCCCTAAAAAATGTCGCTGTTTTCTTTAGTGTTATTAATCCAGCAGAGCAACATGCTGCAGTTATTGCTTTCTGCTTTTCCTTTCTCCTGCCTGTTTGAAACAAGCTGGCAAACACAGTCTGTGTTTGCTTAGAGCTGTACAGGGAAATTGAGGGCTGGGAAAATCAGGGGAAAAAGCTTTGAAAATCAGGTAGTGATTGAACTGGCATGGCAGCTACCCAGCAGGAAGGATCTGCTTCCCAGTAAACCACTTTCCTCTGGGATAAGAGGCTGCTACACAATGAGGTAGGGAATTGGATGAGCAGTGCCCAGCAGGCAGGAAAATCCTGCTCTCTTGGAAGTTTTGATGAGGTGACTGAGTGTCCTTGGGGCAGCCATGGATTGCTTTTCCCTTCCTGGCTCTCCCTGTGTGCCAGGCTCCTCTGGAGAGGCTGGCACATGGACTCTCACAGACTGAGCTGGACACTGGGCTGGGCACTGCAGTGCTTTCCAATCATGACTGTCCTTATCAACAATAGAGATTGGAAAAATGAAGCTTTCTACTGACTTAAGTAGAAAAGCTCATGATTCATTCTCTCCATCACAGCATACCCAGTTCTACACAAGGGTCTTTATTGTGACCCTGACCAGGGTACAGTGCAGGGTTTGCCTCTGGCACTGTGGGAAAATGGCCTGAGTAGTAACATTTCATAGTTAGTGTGAGTGAAATGCTGAATTTCCATTCATCTGGGCTTTTTGTTAGGTGATATTACAGGGCTGAGTCAGATTTCCTGTTCTTTCTATTCACTAGAGTCACATTTTGGCATTAGATATTTTGTAGATTTACTTCTAACAGCAAATGGATCTGTGCATTCAGGGATTCTTATCCTTGTGGGAAGCCATACACAGGATATTGTGTAGGTTTTACCTGCTCTCTGCAGTGGGATGACCTGCACAGAGATCCCTTTAGGCTCAGAAAAGGCCGTGTGCACTCTGCTGTGCTTGGGCACAAGGGCTGGCCAGGGCCAGTAGGGAAGGCTGGTTGTGTGGGATGAGCAAGAAAGTAAATTATTTCTCAGGTGCTGATGTTATACAGCGCTGTTTGTTCCAGATGTTTAAAATGTATAGAGATTTCAGCACTACAGAGCTATGACTTCATCCCTCCTGCCCGATTTGGATCCACAGTTTGTTACTGGCTAAGAAATGAAAAGATCTGTCACACAGAATACTGCTTCCAGTGGCCAGATGTAGGCACCGTGTGGAGCTAGGGGAGAGGAGGAAAGGAGCAGATTTGTCTTCCCATGCTCAAGGTCTTGCTCAGGATCCAGTTGTACTCTGGGCTGGCAGTGACAGGAGGTTCAGTGCAAGGACACCAAAGCCAGGTTTTGGTGGAAGGTGAAACATGTCCATGCTCCCCCTGGGAAGCAGCAGCAGCTGTGCCAGAGGCTCTGCAAACCTCAATTCCTCATCCCCCAAGGTTCTGTGTGTTCAGACACCACTGCTTTGGCAAAGAACCTTTTCCTCCTGACTTGCTTCACTGCATCAGGAGCTCCTAACAGGGCCCGTGCTCAGGCTGGGCATCCCCATTATCCCCTGGAATAAGCTTCCCCCAAGGGAGGCAGAAGTGGTGTGGCCTCACCTGCCATGAGAAATCCCTGAGCGGAGGAAAGGCCTTCAGGGCTGCAAAATCTGCCTTACTTTTTAAAGAAAAGCTTATGTCTCTTATCAAGGACAGAGGGAGGAAGGGGAAGGATGTCCACAGGGGAAATACTGATTTTCAGTCTCCTACCAATGTGTGCTGGTTGCTTGAAGCAGTGTGTTCACAAGTTTCTTGTTCTCATGAAAGGAGACAAAAATGTGCTACATATGGCAGGGAAGAGGCTGTGGAACACAACTGCCTAGAGGAGGGCTTGAACTCTGGGACCAGCACCACTTGCAGGAGGTTTGGATTTTATTTTGTTCAGGGGGCTTTACATGTGTAGTCTATACTAATTTTCTCAGCATTTTAATGGCAATATTTCTATTTTCTATTCAAAACTTTGCTGCCTCTGGAGTTGGTAAAGAAACAGAACGCTTTTACTGATAAAAGCTCTAAAGCTGACAGACTGAATTTATCCTAACCCAGACTTGTTAGAATCTGCTTTATTACCCCTTTTCCTTCAACTTTCATTTCCTTTCTTGAAGTACAGCATTAAGTCACCAACAGATCTAGAAATCCTTCCCAAAGGAAAATAAGTCCTAAACCCCCTCCATACCTCCCAGCAAACTGGGGAGGATTGCAGGATGCTGCAGTTGTCAGCCTGGTTATGAGCTCCATTACTGCCCACTCTAATGGATTATGTGGATTCGGTGCTTGGCATGAGGACAAGTTTGTGTATGAAATGAGGTTTCAGATTCAGGCTGAAAGGACCTTTTCCATGGGTTTAGCATATGCAGCATTCTGGGTTTTGGTGGGTTTTTTAAACATATTTAATTTTTTTTAGTTTTTTCTTTTTTTCAATATGTGAGGTGCAGTGCTGCAGATGACTTTGGGGGTTGAGTTGATGTTTTGGGTGGCTGGGAGGGTTCTCTCTGCCCCTTGGCACTGCTCTGAGCCTGTGCCACTGGTTACAATGGAGTTAGCGTATCCCAAGAGCATTAGGAACTTGCTTTGGACTAGGTTACTTTCCAATGAATTTCCAGGCAGATTGGATCTGTGAAGTACAGCCTCGTGTCTTCACTCTGTGTCCTTTTTCTCCCACACCTTTCCTATTTCATCTTTCCTATTGTTTAGATTAGAGACACCCCCAAAAACCCTTCACTGTGCTATGTGCTTGCTCAGTAGGGCAAAGGACTGCACACGGGGCACGGATCCTCACCAGAGGCTCTTCCCACTGTCATTATTTTTCCTTCAGAAATGCATTTCCCACCCATTCCAGCAGGAATTACTGCTACACTATTTCTTAGTGTTTCTTGTGGTGTTTGTTACTCTTTAAGGCAGGAAATTTCCATCCCTCGGTCTTTGAAACGTTTTGCTTCTTTGTATTTCTCAATATTTTTTCACACAGAGTCATGCATGAGGAGTGAAAGGGAAGAGCGGGGCAGGTCGGAGCAGCTCGGGAGCGGGGCTGGGGCTGGGGCTGGGGCTGGGGCTGGGGCGGTCCCTGCGGCTGCAGCACTCACGGATGCAGCAGGGGTATTTTTAGCACTCCTCCAGAGCCTCCTGCTTGCTCAGGTTACCTCACTCCAGGAGATGCTTTACATCCTGCAAAGTCTGAGGTGACTGGGCTGGAAGAGTTTAGGTAGCTTGCATTTTTTGGGCAGTGTCCTGAAGAGTCCTTCCAGGTGTCCATTGGGAGGACAGAGTCCACGAGGTTGTCACTGCTGGGGACAGTTGACATCTCTCAGGCCAAGGAGGCCATGTCCTTGCCTGGAGGAGCTGGATGCAGGGAAGGAGTGAGCTGGCAGCCCGGAGCCCCTGGCTCCTTCTCTGGTCGGCTGCCACTCAGCTCGTGTTGCAAACACGAAACATTGAAAACATTGCAACAGTGAAAAATACTGAGTTCTGTCGAAGGAACAACCGCCAGAATTACGGAGACAAAATTAAACCTTCTCAAAAGCTTCCTCTCCGGTTGAAATTCTCTCTCTAAACTTTGTAGCACTTCTGTGAGGCCATGCACACACATAAGAAATTTTGTTACTATGTCCTGATTTTCCAGGGAGACGCCCTTGAGGGCCAGGGCCTTTGGGTGACGCTCAGCAGCGCCACCCACGCTGCCTCACGAGGCCCTAGGTTACTGTGGCACGGGAAGAGGGGGCCTTTGGAGTAACACACAGCCTTCAGCACTTCTCAGCCTTCTAGAAAAGAGCAATAAATAACTGACATCTGCTTTAATCAGTGACCAAGCCTTTTGTGTATTAAATAGTGTTTAATTTTTTGCGAAGGATGCCATTAAGATGCCAGGAGGGGCGGAGGGGAGTCACTGCTCTGCAAACGAGCCAGCCAACGTCAGTGGACATGGCTCAGCCTCTCAGCAGTCTGACTCAGTGGTAAATGCTCTGAAGGTAACGCTGCTCCTCTGGTACAGTCCATGCAAAACGTCCTGTCTGTCCCTCAACACGTGTGTATTGTCCTGGCAACATCCCCGTGGGCACCACCGGGATGTTACCGTCATGAGTGGGGTTGTTTTTGTTTGTCACCCATTGCATCTGTGGACTGTGTGTTCCCTGGGCAGGGTCCAGCCCTCACAGCCGTGTTGATTCCAGCTGTGGCTGCTCTCCATGTTACATTCGTAGTTTTTCTTTGAAGCTGCAAGTGGTGTTTTGCTGAATAAGGAAGTCTTTAATTGAGTGTGCATGTGTGTGCTCCAGTGGAATACAAGGGATTCCTGTAACCTGTGCAGAGAGAAAGACTTTAACGCAGAGATAAAGCCAAGGCACACAGTATATTTTTGTTAAAAATAGCAAAGAGCACAATCCCAAGGTCGGTGTTGAAACTCCCTTGGGAACAGATGCGTTTTACCCTGAAGACGGGGCTGGATTGCAGAGGCCTGTGTGGCATTGATACACAGCAGTTAACACAGGTAATCAGAGAGGTAAAGCTTCAAGTTCTCCCTTCTGTCAGCAGTAAAACTGTTGCAATTAAAGAAAGTGTTAGAAGATTCCAAGGTTTATGAGGTGACATGAGACACGTGGCTGGGTTCACTGTCCCACTGCAGCTCGGGTGCTCCTCTGGAGGGGAATAAAACCGAGGGAGAGCTGAGCACAGTGAGGACTGTGCATTCCTCCGTCGCAGTCCTGCCTCAGTCGTGGTTGTCTGGGGCTTTGGGCACCTCTTCTCTCCTGTGCTACACTCATTTCTAACCTGCTTTAGGTTAATCGGGTGTTATTCCCCGCCTATACAGGTATTGCAGGGACATAATTGGAGGGGGTTTGCCCTCTTTCTGCAAGGGACTTCTGTAGACATTTGCCCTGTTTTTGAGCTCGGCAGTGCTGTTGACTTGCCTGGACATCCGAGTTCCTGCACGGGGTGATTATGTCCCTCGGGCCGGGTGACATTGGCTTCTCCTCGGTGCAGCTGAGGAAATGACTTTATGCGAGTGAACCGAGCACAAATGGCAGCAATCAGATCCCTTCCTGTAACACAACGCCGGGCACAGCAGCGCTCCGCCGCAGGCACCTCGCGGTTTTCCTGGCATCCCGAGGGGAGAGGCAGCAGGGCGTGCCCCAGCCCCTCTCCTTGTGCCCTCACCGGCAGCTCCCCAGCCACGTCCCTGCCAGCAGCACTGATCTCACCCTCGTACAACATTCCCAGCCCCCCAGGAGTGCCTGCTTCAGAGTGCTCCAAGTCCTCTCCGCATCTCCCATATATTTCACCTCCTGCTGCCTCCAAAATAAAGCCATTCCTGGTAATTTTGTCAAGAGGTCATGGGTCATTATGGTAAAAAGCCTCTTGTAGTTCTCTTAAAATCCCCCTTGGCGAAAGCTCTTCCCTGAACAGAGCACTTAACAAGGTGCTTTTGACAACCTGTAATAACAGCTGGTCTGTGCAAGTGAGATATCGGAACAACAGCTGATGCTTTGCTTGCTGAAATGGGTTGATGAGAAATGCACAGAGTCGAGTTCAATGTGATGTGAAAGCTGAGCTCTAAGTTCACGAGGAGGTACTGCAGCAATTGATATCAATGAAGTGCTGTATCCAAATGGAGAGTGAGCTGTCAGCTCACAGACTGCCCCACTTTCCTAGACCCTGCTGTTTCCCGGCATGGACACGTGGGTTTGGTCCCACCTTTCTGGGAAATGCACACTCTGCAGAATCAGGTGCAGGAGGAAGAACCAGCCAGCACCAGGAGCCTGCTTTTCTGTACAAACTTGGCAGCTTGGAATTCCTGCTACAAAGAAATAAAACCTCATTGTTATTGCAACCCACTTGTGCACAGCAAGAAATCTAAAGAGCAGGAATGTGTTTTGAAGGGACATTTCCATTAGAAAACAGAGGAGGGAATTGTTAAAACAGTGCTGTTGTTTTCCTGGCTTGGAAAAAAATGAAAAAACATTTTAAAAATTGCTTGGAATCTCCTGCTGGTGGAGGAAGTGGGGAACAAGAGCAGAGCTTTGCTGGTTGCCTAAGGCTCTTCCATGACCTGCTCCACCAGGCAGGATGGTTGGAAGAAGAAGTTGCCACGTGTATGTCCCCTTGCCTGGGCCACTTGTATCTGCCCAAACTGCTTGTGGTGCTCCACACAGATTGGCTTTGCACTGAGACAGCTGGAAAAATGTCCAGGGTAAGTTTAAGGTGTTTAATTTTATATTCCATATTGAGCCTGGAAACACCTGAAGACACAGAGTAATCTTTGTTTAGATGCTGACAGTATGCCCTTGAAGATTTTATATGGAAATTAAGTCAATTACTGTTTCTGTAATGCAATTACTGTTTCATTAGGAGCACTGTAGTGTTAACATGTGGGTTAGTATTGATCAGAAAAATCTATGTGTATAATATAACTGGGATAAAGTACTCTGTGACTCAGCTGACCTGAATTTAAATCAAACTTGGCAAGTGTGATGAAGCCTGGCAGCCTCAGTTTCCCCACCTGAACAATGGCCCTTTTGTATTTTTCTGCCTATGATATTCCTTCACAATTTATGCATAAAACCCCAGTTTGTAAGTCATACATATTTAATAGTAATCCATAAAAATTATTGTGATGTAAGTAATGCCACTTCTAAAATGCTCAATTTGACATTATCACTTCATTTGTGTAAATCTCAAATACATACTCGTATCCCACCTTGTCCCTTTGTTCCCCAGCCATTCAAAGCTCTGCTGCTGGCATTGAAATGCTCCCTGTTCCTCTGACTTTTATAATCAATCTGTGCCTGATTTGGCTATTGATGTATTATTATACTTTTAAAATAGTTGGTTATTTCCTTTCTGGTTTTGTCTTCTCTTACACCCACTCAGTCCACGTTAAAAGCACAGTGGATTTGTGATGAACTAATGATAATGTTTCTTTTCTTTTGCATCCTCCTTGCAGTTCCTGCCAGGCTGTAACTCAGTGTTTAGCTGCAGCCTGATGCACTGTGGGTGTTTCACAGGAAACATTTGCCTGTGAAAACAGTGGAACGATGACAAGTTTCACTTTGAGCTCCAGAATTTTGATGCATGGTGTTGATTGGTACCAAAATATTGCAAAATGCAAATCTGGATGTGTAATTCATGCTGGAGGAGTTTTGTGGTGGTATATGATCATGGTGGTATTTTATTAAGATACCAGAGGTGGGAATTCTCTCCTCATGTTCCTATGGGATTGTTGCCTTCTCATCCACAGTGTATTTGGGAATGGTTTCGCTTTGTGTTTATAAGCTTGTAGTGCCTTTTGAGCATGTAGCCACACGTGGCAGCAGGTTTAGAGGTAGATCATGGTGTATTAGTGAGCATGGGGTAATTCCAAAGCACAGGAATGTCTGGAGGGGTGTCATTCATGATTCTTCTCAGGGTACTGGGAACTTTTGTTTGCAATTCACTTGTGAGGGGAGCCAAGGGAAGGTGGCATACACCACTTGGGGTTAGGGGTGTAGCTGGGCTGGAGGGCTCAGGGAGCTGAGATTTCCATGGCTATTTCCTGCTGCTGCTGGAGTCCCACAGGGCTGGAATGCTGCTGCAGCCAGCAGATGTAATGGCTCTCACCTGCAGCTGGGTGCAGGTTCCTGCCTGGCTTCCAGGGGCATTCCTGCATCCTGGCACTCTGCTGAGTTGGAAGCAGGCTAAAAAGGAATCTTTATGGCTGCATTGTGAGCCTCACAGCTGTCCTTAGCTGAGCTTTCTGCTGAAGTTTGGAATGATTTGGAGTGACATTTTGACCCCAACTTGTCACTCGTGCTTAGGATGTGGGCTCTCTTGTATGGGTTTGTCCCTTCCTAGCAATCAGGGGTCACTCATTCAGCGGGAAATAAAGGACTTTGGGAAGTGTCACCTCCTAGTTTATTACTGTGTCAGCATTGGCTGCATGGTAAATACTGTTTTAATATTTATTGACAAGAAAAATTGTTGAAGAGTCATGGGTCAGTGCAATGTGCCTTCTCACAAAAGCTGTCCAGGAGACCTCCCTCTTTGCTAGTATTAAGTTAGGAAAATCAAGAACCAGAGGTTGGAAAGAGTAGTCAGATGCAGCCTGGCTGTGCCACAGACACTCAATTTGGGAGGTGCTACTGAAATCCCTTTTTTCATGTTCTCACCGCTGCAGTGTTTCACTGCACAACAAACGTGCCACATAAAGCACACACGTTTTTTATGATGGTGACTGGGATTTCTGGCTGCAAGATTTTAGTCATACGGCAAGTTTGCAGGGTTTGATTCATGCCCACCCATTGGAATTAAAGACAATTCCCTTTAAAGACTTGACTTTGTTCAGCCCTGGGCTTTAACACTGTAGTCATGTTGCTTCCAGTCTAAAGTATTTCTGGTTTTCATGCTTACACTCAGGTTTGCTTAAGCAAAGGTTCAGAGAAACTGGGTTATTTTCCCATCTCTTGCACAGAATCAGTGTAGGACCTTGGGTTTGTTCTGCCTTTGCTCATCAGCTATAGGAATTACCTTTTCAGCATGTCAGCTTCCCAGGATCCAGCTCCTTTGTCTTTATTCAGAGTCTGTTCACTGCTGGACTTTAGGCACTGGTAAAATATAAATAATGAGCGATGACAATGGAAAACAGCTTTTACCTTTCTTGACAGTCATATTGCTGTTGGCCTAGAGATTAGTGAGTGATTTAACAGCAGTTACAAAAAATAATCTGAAATCGTAATACAATTGATAGGAATCAGCATTATTGTCTCTAGTGGTCCCTGAGAGGCCTAAGGACATGACACAAGCTGCTGTTCTTGTGCTTATATTCCATCAACCTTTCTATAAATCATTATAAAATACTTCCCTGAATGTTGGGAAGGTATCACTTCTCTGCCTTTTTAATTCCAGTGTTGTAACATGGGTGTTTAGCAAAGTGTAGCACAGTGAGTGCAGGCACAATTCCTCTGACTTCAAGGAAGAACTGGTGGAGTAAACACTTCTAATGCCTTGCTTGATTTTAAGAGAACAAGTAAATCCTTTGAAATAGAGAACGGCTCTGTGGTTTTTAATCTGGAGACGTTTAGACACCTCTGGATGGATCTTTGTGCTTCTGAATCACATTCTGCAAGCGATGTGCTTGGGGAAGTAGTTGGACAGAGTTTCTGTTGAGGTCTGCAAACACCCTCAGTCTTGTGTGTGAAGCATAAAATATCCTAGTGATGCACGTGCCAGTCCATGTGTCCCTGTTTTTAATCATTTTTACCGGGCAGCATGTGCTTTCTGTGTTCAGAGGGAATGTTGTGTCCCTTGAGACAGTCCCTGCTCCTGTTGTGTGTCCCTGCCCTGTGTCCTGGCTGTGCTGCATGGTGTGTGTGCCGAGCTGCGGCATTCCAGCTGCATGTCCATAGGAACGCCAGTGCTCCTTAACTGGGGATAACGAGCTCTCTTTCCATCCCTCCCTCTAGGTTGTGTGGAGGAAACTTGGAGATGCTGCAGGGTCGTGCCCTGGAATTAGACAGCACTTGTCAGGAAATCAGTACAAAGGACCGATGTAAGAGGCCCTGAGCACGTCCTCCCTCTGAAGAGCTCTGAACTGCCCAGGGGAGGGGAGGAGCCGCCTGTGTCCGCCGCAATTCCCAGCTGCCGACGGGGGGTCTGCACTGCGAGAGACTGCTGGCAAGGGGGACATTCTGCACAGGGCTGTGGCGTGTGGCAGTGTCCCCCAACCCTGCTGTTCCAATATCCCGGCTAATGAAGCGCTGCACCCGCACTGCAACACTCCGCCCTTAGAAGCACTGAGGTATTGCCATCCTAACCAAAAGATATTTGGGATTCTGCAGGCGTTATGCGAAATAAGTTTTATTTTGGTTAGTTACAGTGAATCTCTGATAGGTCTGAACGAGTTTTCCGCTGGATTTAAGGGAGGTTTTTCAGCAGACTGGAGAGACACTGATAAACTGTGCCTTTGGTCTCCACAGGTTTGAGAAAGTCGCTTCTTAGTAACTCTCACTTCAGTCTGTAAAGGATCCGTTAATGGTGCTTAGGCAATTTCCAGGTGATTTTTTTTGCTTTGGTAGAATACCTGCCTTTGGAGGTGCTAAAAGACCATGAAGTCCTAACCAGCCGGTTGTGTAGCATAACTACAGTACTTGTAGTGATCCACAATTTCTTTCTAAATGAAAGTCGAGATAGCTTTCTTTTTGATTCACTTTGATGCACATCTTCTGAAGAGGTGTAAGGTGTTTAATGAGCGGCCCTTTAATGAACAGAATACTTAGGCATCACTATTACAGGTCTCAAGTCAGGATTTCCATCAGAATTTATTTTGGAAAATATTTTCCATTTGTCAGGATGCTAATTTCTACTGTTTAATTTAGAGACATGCTGGCTTGTTTAACAAGAGCCTACAAGGATCTAAAAGATTGCACTGCATTATAAAAAAAGCTTTTCTTGCCACTGTAGCATTCTTTCAAAGAAAAAGGTTTTATTATCCTCAGAGCATGTCTTTCATTATTATGAGGCAGAAAGCTCTTGTTCAGATTGCCTGAGATTTGACCAGACGGCGCTCTAGATGTGCTTAGTTTATTTTTATCTCTGTGTATGATCCTCGTTGTGTGTATTGAATTCCAACGATAGATATTTTGTGTATATCTTAAAGCAATGATAGTTTCATGTATGAATGTGCAACAGGCTTGTGACTGAATGCTGTTGCTTAACTTTTTACCATAGCTGAGACTCAAAAAGACTAATAAAAATTAATAATAATTAAAAAAAATAGGAATGCAACAATTCCTGGGTTTCCGGTTTGTTCTTTGTTCCTAAGATTTGAGCCAAAGTCAGAATCTGTTTTTCTGAGCTTGGACTGTATCCGTGGGCTATTTGCAGTGAAATGTAGCTCGGTTGCTGTACAATCTTTTGTTATATAGGAGTATGATGTAAATCTGCTATCTGTCTTCAGAAAAAGTGTGTTAATTTGCAGCAGTAATTCTGTTGGTTTCTGTTGTTATTTTCACTTGGTACCATTCAATATGAGGCCTCTGATCCAGCAAAACTCCCATTCACTGCTTCTCCTTGAATTGGCAATGCAGAATCCAGCCTTGTGTTTTGAACCATTGCCCTCCTGCGTGGTTTCTGATATAACCCCCAGCCCAGCCAGCTGCCTGTTCTGTTCCCATGTTGTTTTCTCCCCTATATTGTTTGCAGAGTTCAATTTCAATTGTTGTATTCCTATCTCTCTGTATGTATGAACAGCTGTAACACCTGTGCTTGTGCCTGCACTCTGGATGTGACTTCGCCTCATGAGGGACACTGGTCTTTTGACACTACACTTGTGTAAATTTTGATACTGTATTAAAACTATTTTTTTACAGTTCTGCATACGATGGGGTGTCAAGTATTGTGTTAATCTTAGCAATGGTAATAAATTATAGAATCCCACCCTTGTTTGCTCTCCTTTACTCACTGAAGCTCTGAGCTGGTGGAATTGTTTCCTGCTTGGTTGAGAAATTAGCTGCATGCTGTGCATTTTTCTTCATTTTCTTACCAGGTGTCTTCAAAAACTCCCAGCAATGTGAAGTTACTTCTCTGTTTTCTGCTAAAGGAGGAATAGCTGTGGGTAATTGTGCAGGGGGTTGTGACCAGGTGCAGCTTGTTCAGTCCTCAGCTGTGCTGTGTTTGCAGCCCCTGGATGCCTGTGCTGGTTCTTTCTCCCTGCCCTTCTCACAGAGCAGTTTTGAGGTAAGGATAGGAGAATGAGGAGCTCCTCGAGTCTTTTTGCTCAGGTAAGAGGGGTGCTGCTGGGGCTGGATGAAGCTGGCAGTGTCCTAGAGTGTGTTGGTGGCCTCATGTGTCACCATGTCCCTACCCCAGGATGGGCTTGTGTGGGGAAAGGGCTGGCTCTTACTGCAGAGAACTTCCACTAAATTTTCTGGAGAAAAGAGATGCTTAGCACAATCAATGTCTTTAAGCAAATAAATCCCATGGGAACTCCTTAAAATGCCCCTTCCTAAGAGGAGGAAGCAAGCAGTGTGTGAAGAAGGGGGTCAGTGCTGTTGGGAGGGCCTGTAGCCTGCTGAAATGCCTCTGTGCTGATAAATAAAAATCACTGTAGTACTTGGGGACTTTCAGCTCCTCTTACTCCCTGCCCCTGTGGTTAAGCTTTTTTTCAGTGAAATGGAACTGTGCCAAGCCTCGTGGACTCTTTGTGCAGTTGTTTTTAGCAGAATTCTGCTTTGCTTCGAGATCTGCACATGTTGTTACAGGGCCTTTCCCAGGATCTGAGCTGAGCCTGAATGAACTATAAATTCTTTGTGCGAGTGAATTTTAAATAGCACTTGTGTGGTGGATGTATGGAGTGGATTTTACCTTCTGTACTGCAGAAAAGCTGCTTTGCTGAAGGGTTAGAAGGTAAAGACTGGCACTTTGTTTTCAGCAAGTGACTAGTTTCAGTAGAGCCTGTTCCCCAAAGGCTGCACTTGATGGACATGTTTATGAACGTGGCATGAAGCCAGAATGCCCTTTTTAATGTTTTGAGCAGAGCCAGCCCAAGCAGCCTCTGTGGCCTGGGGACAGTGCCTGGCCCTGCTCTCCTTTGTGCTACCCAAACTTCCCAAACACCAAATGCCCCCCAGGCTCTCTATGTTGCCTCCCCAACAAACACCAGCCATTCTAGGGCACTGGTTTGTTTAATTCCCCAAATGTTTTTGAAATAAGTCCCAGGGTGATGTGTGTTCTTTATACTGATCTCACCACTTTGATACAGAAGAAAATGGCTCAGCCATTTTCCCCCCACTTTTAAGTGGAAAAAAGCCTTGATGTCCTTTATTTTGAGCAGAACAGGCCAGCAAATTCAGCTGCTGGGTATGGAATATCAAAATCTCTGTGTATCTCCACACTTGTGTTTTTCAGGCTTGGGTGAACCAGCCATGAATGTCCCCAAACCAGCACCAAAGTGCACCTCTGGTCATGCAAGATCCCCAAGGTAAGAACGGCTGACTCGATAGCAGCTCTGCCTGTAATGAGTAAATAGAGGCTCTGCATTAATTAATCAAGCAGCAAGCAGGGGTTTGCTGGCTGCTTTGTGGTTATGGTGCTTTCTAGCACGTGCAGTTGATTGTGAGGTGGTGTTTGCCAGAGCTGGCAACTCAGGTCTGATGTTTGCAATACTGGGAGTAAGGGGGAAGGGGAACTGCCAAAGGAGGAATGAGTAAATCATCTTGCTTGGAATTTCTCTTTTTCTTAAAGAAAAAGCTCCTTCCCCTCCTGCTTGGTGGCTCCAAACTCCTCCTGTTTGTTTTTTTTTTTTCTCCCAAAAATAGCATGGCATGGTTGAGATTTTCTATGTGTGGAAGGTCAGAGAAGGGGAAGGATTAGCAAGACTATGTGGGATTGTTGGGGGTGAAGCAACACAGAGATGGTAGTGTGAAGGAAAATGAACTTTTGAATATTCTTACATAAATAAAAATATGACTGTTTTAAAAGCTGAAGATAACATAGACCAGAGACAGAAACTTTAATCTTTCTTAACTGTGAAAGCTCATACAGTTCTGTGTGAATAATTTAAAAACTGAGAAATATTGGATGGGGATGATGAGAAATAAGTAAAATCATAGTGTTCTGTGATATTGATATGAGGGCTTTGCTGGAGTCAGGCTCTGGGGAGCTCCAGCCTAGTCCAAGCATCAGTGGCTCTCCTTATCCTACCAGCTTGTGGGGAAGGACCCCAGGGACTGCATCACATGCCTCTGTCTGAAACAGCTTCCTAAACACCTGGTTCACAAAGAACTGCCAAAATAATAACACTGAATTATTTAATGTGTTTGTTAGAACATGATAATTACTCTTCTCTTGAATAAGAACTTGTTATAATGATCACTTTAAAGCACTGGCTGTGGCCTTGAAGTTTGAAGTTTCTTTGGACTTTTTTGCCCCCCCCCTGTACTGTGTATAGGTTGAAGTAGATTTTTAAGAATATTTTTAAGTCTGCAGATAAAAAAAAAAAGGAAAAAAACTCAAACACTGGGAGCTCATTGCCAGCTTCTGGAAAGAAAGAGGACAAAGGGAAGGGGGTGGAGACTTGCCCTGCCAGGATCCAGGCTGCTGCAGGTGAATCTTGTGCTGTATTCAAGTGGGGCAATCTATTTGCAATGAGCTGTCTTATGTGTGGCAAACACTGAGAGAGGAGGTGGCTTCATCCTCTCACAGGTGACTTAATTTTCTTTTTCTCATCACTGTTGGTGAATGCCAGGGGCTCGGAGCACTGGAGTTCCCAGGCCTGAACACCTCCACTGTGGAGCAGGAGGGGTTTGGTGGCCTGTTTGGGGCTTTTTTTCAGGAAGTTTGGGAAGTACCCAGTGTGACACAGGGCCACCCTGGCTCAGGCCAGTGTGCTGAGCCCTGTTAAGCCCCAGCTTCACTCACAGCTTAATGTAAAGGCCAGAGTGAAAGGAAAATGTTCTCTTGGGTTTGGAGGTGGCCTTTCCAATTAGGGTCTGGTTTGTTGTCAGAGTGGTGAGAGTTGGCCTGAACATCAATCAGTGGTGGGGGGCTGTCAAGCTGTTCTGTTTTCACAGGCTTTAGGCTTCATAAGAGAGGAAATACACCATCTAAAAATACAACATCTTCCTCCTCCTGCTGAAGGGGAAGTCTCCCCAGACTGCTGCATGCTCCCTTTTAGGAAGGCCCAGAGCCCACCCTACCCAACCTTGAGAATCCCAGGAAAAGCACACCATGAAACATGGAAATGTTTCCATGGGAACTGTTCCTCTACTCCTGCTAATAAAACAGACCTATAACACCAGTGACAACAGATCCCAGTTTCTGCAGCAAACTACAAACGGTGAATGCTACAAAGGGTGCTGGTAAAGAGCAGGAGTGTAAATCAACAGAATTGCTAATTTAGGTACGTGTGTGCGTCTCTGTGAGAAAGCACAAGCGGATAAACAAAGCCCTTGGGGGGGAAAGAAAAGATCATTTTAATTACAGCACATCCAGCCAACATAAACCCCATGGATTGTGTGAAATCAGGTTTGCTCCTCTGATCTGCAGCAGGAAACCCTGTAACAGATCAAGTGTGTTCAGGAAGGCTGTTCTGCTAATTGCTGCTCCTAGCTGAGCCAAAGCAAACTACTTAGACAAAGGAGAGAATTCACTTTTTATTTAGTATTAATTATGAAATAGCATGTCTTGATGGGCTTCACAATAATATTACATTTCGGGG
>VWZS01004500.1:813664-919361 GCA_013397075.1 Rhabdornis inornatus
ACGGCGGGGGCAGCACCCTGCTCACACTCCGCCTCAGAGCCTCCTCTGCCCTCACAGCTCCTCCCATCTCAGCTCGCGGCTCTCCTCACTTCGCCTCACGGCCCCATCTCCGCGCTCTCCCCTCACAACTCCCCTCTCTCTCTCCCCTCACAGCCCCATATCCCCATCTTCCCTTTCAGTCCCATTCTCCCCTCACAACTCTCTCCCCTCACGAACCTCGTTCCCCCCTCACAGCTCCATCTCTGCTGTTTTCCCTCACAGTCCCGTTCTCCCCTCTCTCTCTTCGCGCCTCCCCTCTCTCGCCTCACAGCCCCATTCTCCCCTCACAAACCCCGTTCTCTCCTCTCTCCTCCCAGCCTCATCTCTGCCATTTTCCCTCACGGCCTCATTTTCCCCTCACAACTCTCTCCCTTCTCTCTCCCTTCCTGGCCCGATTTTCCCCTTACACCTCACCTCACAGCCTTATCGCTGCCATTTTCTCTCATGGCCTCATTCCCCCCTCACAACTCTCCTCTCTCTCCCCTCACGAACTCCATTTTCCCCTTACACCTCACCTCTCTTCCCCTCGCAGCTCCGTTCTCCCCTCACAACTTTCTCCTCTCACCTCACAGTCCCATTCTTTTCTCAAACTCCCCTCACAACTCCCCTCTCTTTCCCCTCATGAACCCCATTTTCCCCTTTCACGTCACGGTCCCGTTCTCCCCTCACGGTCCCGTCTCCATTTTTCCTCACAACTCTCCTGTCTCTCTTCACAGCCCCATCTCTGCCATTTTCCCTCATGGTCCCATTCTCCCCTCACAACTTCCCTCTCTCTCCTCACAGCCGCATTCTCCCCTCACAACTCGTCTCTCTCTCCTTACAGCTCCATTTTTCCCTCACTGCCCCTCTCTCCGTTCACAGCTCTGTCTCCGCCATTTTCCCTCATTCCCTCATTCTCCCCTCACAACTCCCCTCTCAACTCCCCTCTCTCTTCTGAAAGCTCCATTTTTACCTCATGGTCCCACTCTTTCCTTACAACTCTTCTCCCTCTCTCTCCCACCTCAGTTTTTCCCTCGTGGCCCCTCTCTCCCCTCACAGCTCCCTCTCCGCCATTTTCCCTCATGGCCCATTCTCCCCTCAGAGCGCCGCCAGGACCGGACCTTCACCCGCAGCACAGGTACTCGTCATAAATACAGAAAACACTGATCCGGGGGAGTCTGGGGAGGAAAAAAAGGTGGAATTTGGAGATTTCCAGTCCTTTGTGTCATAGAGGGAGAGAACTTTTCTTGGGCTGGATGGAATCTACATAAATAATTTGTGCCTCCACCTGTGCCCCTGGGTAACTTGGGAGCTGTTGATGTCACAGACTGAGGACAACTTTCTGAATGCATGTTATATAAAATGGGTTCTAAGTCATATTTGCTGCATTTTAGTTTTCTGTCATCATAGAAAATATATAAACGGTCCATAAATCAGAGTGATTGCAAGAAAGAAGGATGTTTAGTCTAATTACCCTGTGCGATTCATTTGATCGGGGAGGAAATATTAGACAGACTTTTTTCTTTTTCTTCCCTAGGAGTAATTAAATATGCTTCCAAAAAAAGGTTTTGGGCTAAACTGCCTATTAACCACATTTTAAAGTTCCTATTTCACATATTACTAACCTCAGAATTCCAGTGGCCTGAACATGGGGAACTGAAATTGCATAAATTAAGAGCTAGTATTAGAAGAGAGCTGTTGTAAATTAATTCTCTTCTCAGATGTAACTCTCTGCTCAGATGTGTCCTGTGAGTTTTCATTCTTTTCAGATACATAAAGGCATCTAAAGGGCAGCAAAAATGACTGCAGTGCTGGGCTGTGACTGCACACAAACCCAAGTTTTTATTCTGTTTTCAGTTACTTGAATGATCTGTACAATATTCCAACCCACCAGAAAATTAATGCTGGTTTGCCAGATATTCATTTTAAAAGAGCCCAAATCCCTTCATGTTCCTATTGCTGCTTTACAGACACAGTCCTGTTAACTGGGATTTCATGGGTACAAATGACTGGAAAATTACCTCAAAATGATGCATTTTCTATTCTTGTTTTGGTGTGTCAGTTACGATTTCCCGAGGAGTGGGTAAATTACATGGAAATTGTCACATGTAGTGGTTAAAAAGGTTCAAAAATCAATTTCACCTTGCAAATTGGTAAAGAGGGGTAACTCTGTATGGGGTTTACTCCGGGTTTGTGGAGCCTGGGCCGGAAAAGCAGGCTTATTTTATTTGGTCTTAGCTTAGTGTTTCTGTTAGTATGTGGTGTTATTTGCTGTGGTTCTACTGGAAGGCACCTGGGAATTCTGGACAGCCTTTGTTTGGGAACACTGCTCAGAAAAATCCTGCTGTTTGAACTCTGCTCCTGAGGGAAGGTCCCTCCAATCTGCTGCTGATTTTGGCCCAAGTCTTTCAAATCATTTCAGAAAAGAAAGGTAGATCCCAAACAGCCTCATTAACACCATTTTTGTTAACACATTTTCCCTTAATTTTAAACCTTCCAACAGGTGTCTGTTTGGATCTTTTTGTTTACATCAGTGTGAAATATTTATTGACGTGAAGAAATGCCTTAATCTCTTTGAGAGGCAGGTTTGGTTTGCACGTATTCCTGCTGTGCACAAGAACATTTGCTGCTGATTAGAAAGCAAAGTGCTTGCATGAGCAGATTTCTCCCCTTTGCCTTCTGGTTTCTCTTCCCAACTGGAGTTTTCCAGGTGCAAAATGGTCTTCACTCAGAGAAAAGACCATCTGGGTTTTGTCGATGCTCAGAGGAATAAAACTTTGCAGCTGAGAGCTGATTTCAGTTCTTCTTCTTTGCTGCCTTGGATCTGGAGTTGTTTTTGTGGCTGTGCCAGGCAAGTTGGCAGAGGCTGCTGGGCCTTGTGAAGTCATGCTGGGTTGTGGCTGGAGCAGCTCCCCACTCCTTTTATCCCGTAGGAGTGTGTTTGTTTTGTGCAGAAGTGTCAGTCTGTCAGAGAAACAGCATTTCTCCTGTGGACGGTGACAATAAACATTGTGTTGTGTGTGAGCCTCTGCCTGTCAGCATGGCCCAAAGCAAAGCTGTGGAGGAGGGAGAGAACTGCCCAAAGGAGAATTCTCCTAATGCCTTTGCTGTAGTGGGTGCTGTGAACCTCCCTGGGATGTGTTGTGGGGATGGTTTTGATCTGTGCAGGGCAGGTCTCCAAATCTCAGCATTTGTATGTGTGTGTCTCCCTTCTGGCCGTGGAGCTCATGGCAACCAGAAGGGATTTCCCTCAAAATGTAACAACGCCCATTTGCTGGCAGGGGAACGAGTAATTGCTGAAGTGTAACACCTCAGTAGCGGCATCTGGGAGATTTTGGTCTGTCATGTGGAGCACTGATGCAAAAATGTTTTCAGTGCTTTTGCCATGCCCAGTTATTTGCCCGGGGAGCAGTGCGCCCAGGCATGGTGCAGCATTGTCACAGCAGCCCTGGGCACACACAGCCACACAACGTGAGTAGCCATTTCCCAAGGACCTGAGCCGTGCTTCCAGAAGCAGCTCCCGGATGGCAGGAGAAGTGAGGAGGCCCCAGCCTGTCTGCACATGGTAGGTGACAAAGTTCCTCAGCTACTGATATACTTTAAAGATATATATATATATAAATGTATGTTTTAATTTTCAAGAATGTTGATTCTTATCTGGTGGTTTGTGCTATATATCAGTTGTTTGTCTTTACCTACTCCAAGAATTACCCTGGCAAAGGGCTTAATAAATTGCAGGAGACAGGAATGAATAAGAAAGTGTAACCTTTAACCAGAGCATAAAGGAATCGTGGATGTAGAATTTTTTTTGTTTTCCTCTGTAATGAATGTACAGTATTTTTCTGCATTAATAGCTGTTGGCTGTGGAAGTGAAAATACAGAGGCTGGCAAGGCAAGGCCATAGAAATGAGGGAATACTAGTACATAAACCCATTTGCACTAAAATATTACACTTGTCTAGGAGATAAGTAACACTGTGTGTTTGTAGTGGTAGCAGAGCGATGGTCGGCTATCAGCCCTCATAATTTATCCCATGCAGAGCATTTCCTGTGTACTAAGGGCTTGATAGATCCTCTCAGCCATCCTGGTGTAGCAGGAACCAAGGATTTGTGTTTCGCTCTTAACTCAGTGGATCAAGGAGGAGAAGCCAGAAAGCAGATTTGATGATTAATTTTCTGGGTGTGCACATTATTATTACTGCAGATCTGTATGACTTAGTCCACCTGAGGATTGTTTGGTCTCCAAGTGACTAACATGTGCCTGCTTGCTCCAGGGGAGCTGGTATGTTTTAAAAAATCACTATTTGTAGTTTGAAGAATTTTCAAGAGTCCCTCCTTGGGGCCTGTAGAATGGGCAGTTCAGCCATAGCTGAGCTGGGTGTTCAAACAAGGTGGGTGCGGGGTTTCAGGTTTATTGTCTGTGCTCTCTCCAAGTGGTTGTTCAGTGTGCTTTGAGTTGAAAGGGAATGTTGCTGAATGTGTTACAGGTTTTTAAAAGTGAATTTGATACTGTTGTAGGGCAAGAAATCACTGACCAGTGGGCTAGCCTGCAGGCAGTGCTGCGTGGCCATTTAGAGCTGATGATGCAGCTACAGGTTGTTAAACAATTTTAAGCAGGCCTATCTTCAAAGCTTGTAAAACTAACATTTAATGAAGTGAAACGCAGATCAATGGTAAATTTTGTGCAGCGGCTCAGCTGCGTTGATTGCAAGGTTCAAAGACTTTCAGTATGGCCCCATTAAACACCTATAATGTTAGGGTTGAAATGACGCTTGGCAAATGCTAACAAGGTTGAAAAGAATTCCTGCTTTCCAATAATCTGCTGCTTTCTGGTCAGCGGGGAGGGGTGGGAGCTGTCTGGTCACACAGCAGTTGCTCCTGAGAAAGAAAGGGAGTTCCATGCTGGTGCAGCGGCAAAGGCAGCAGTGCAGCACCTGTGGCTGCTGGGTGTGCAGGTGTGGGAGCTCTCCCTCAGCACTCCCACTGTGCCAGTCTTGTCTCTCGTTCCCCGAGGGGATTTGGGCTGTGACACGTGGGCAGGGCTAAACCTGGGCCGAGGGTGACGGCCAGGAGCAGTTTGGCCCCTCCGTGCCTGGGGGGCTGTGGGTGGATGTGCACGGTGGCCCCGGGCACGGACCTGCTGGAGGCTGTGTCTGCCACAGCGGCTGTTTGGCAGAGCAGCCGAGAGTGTAATTCAGCTGTACTTGGCTTTGGCACGCTAAAAGCTGGATCCTGGCTCCAGCCCGGTCCCCCGGTGAGAGGTCTGTAATTTGCAACCACTCAAGGATGCCGGCGGCTTTTCCTCTGCTCCACGGGCGTGTGCCGGACTCTGCGGGCTCGGCTGAGCCGTGCCCCCTCCTGCCCAGCAGCGGGATGCGAATGGGAAGATGTATGATCAGGCAGGCAGTACGGCAAAAATAAAATCAATACAGATCAACTGAAGGGTTTTAATCCTGCCTTGTAATAACTCCTTATCTCTCCATCCCCCATATTCGCTACAGCGTGGTGCCGCTGAACGATGCTCGCTTGCAAATCAGAATGTCCCAGTGCAATGTGGTGACTATAAATGTGTGCACACACGCACCAGGAATGCACCCCTTGCTGTGAGAATGGGGGAAGTGCATGGAAACAAACCCAGACAGTTCCAGGGAGAGTACAACAAGCCTGGGCCTTAGGGAAAGAAAAGTCTGGGTGCTGTATCTGACCCTGGCAGCTCCTGCTCAGGATCGGCTGACATCCCACACCTCACACCTGGGTAGGAAGGATTGTTCTTCTGTAAAACAGCAGCTCCCTCTCCTGCATATAATCTGACAACAGCAATTAGAAACATAGCAGCACACCAGGGAACTGCTAAATATAGAATGGCCTGAAGGGATGAGCTTATGTTTCTGGATTTTTTTGGTGTGATTCCCCACCCCTACCTGCCTTGTGGATGGGGCAGGAGAATTTAAAGGTCAGGCGAACAAACTACCTCAGAAAGAGGAAAAGGGATCCCTACTTCTGCCACTGTGGCATAAAGAATAGAAGTAAGGGAATTCCATTGGGAAATAAAGGACCATTAACTCAAAACGAGATTTTGCCGACCTGAGGTGGAAAAACCTCCTGCCGGTTCTGGGCTAAGGAGGAGGGAAGCAGGCTTTGCTGAGGCCCAGCCCTGACGTGGCTGGGCCCACAGTGCTGTGGGACATCACAGCTCCTCTAAAAGAATTCCTGCCTTTAGGAAATTCTTTCCCTTTAGGAAACGCACAAAGAGTGAGAGCTTTAATTCCTGGGTGTCTCAATTCAGGATGAGTTGTTGTCACTGCTGCAGTAACATAAATTTTGCTCCTGCATAATATATTATTTATTTAATGAAGGCTGAATGAAAGAGTTCCCTCACTCCCTGTCTGTGGTGTGCAAATGTCTCGGGAGGGTTTGCTGCTTGCTTCAACAGCTCCTGCTCCTAAAGACTTGACATCTTGTTTATATTACCTAAATAGATACATGTTATTTCCGGGAGCTGGTGTTGGGTTTTTATGACAGTCTTCATACACAGTTTCATTTTTAGCATAGGAGAGGTCGCAGCGTTTTGCCGACTCAAAATACCTGACACTGACAAGAGGAAGCAAATTTCATTAAATAAGAAAGGGGTCAGCACTGCACAGGCTGATTATTTATAAATAGTGCTGCCAGTCGATACCTGATGGTTTATTGAACTTAATGAAACTCCTGTAGCCAAATGTGTATTTTAAGAAGGCATTTGACCTTGGGCATCTCTCCTGCTGAGGAGATGCTGTCTGCTGTGTCAGTGGTTCAAAATCAATAACCTCCAGTGCTGTCCTGTTGAGAGCTCTTGTACCTAAGGGTGATGTTGTAAAATGTGACAATATTCTGCTGACGAATGACTTGATACCCATATCCCTGTGGGGAATGGTGGGCAGGGTTATGTGGTGACTCTAAAAACGCACTGATAATGAATGAAGAAAAATTCTGCTGGGGATGCCACTTTATCCATTTAGCACTTGGAACTGCTGCCCTTGTGTCAGCTTTTACCAATGCTGTCCATGGGGGTCTGAGTGAGACCTGTTTGCTGTTGTGATTCACGAATTTAGTGAGATTGGTAGGGCTGTGGAATTCATACTTTGCTTCTAATCATGGTGATAGCCCTATATGCAGAAATGATGCTTGTCTTGTACACAAAAATCAGTGCCCAAGTCTCAGTTTAGGGGCTGGCTGGATGTTTTAGCCTGTTGCCTATAAATAGTTTCAGGGTGAACATCAGGAAGGGAGAAGAGCTGCATTTATCCCTATGGGGATAAACTGGCAGTGGCTGCATTTGTTGTATCAGTTGGGAGAGAATCTCAAGCTAGAAAAATTGTCTGCCTGTAAAGGCCAAAGCAAAAAGTTGAAGTTCCGTTTAGGTGTGACACTTAATTCCCATAACAGGATGTACATTGGTGGGCAGATGCTTGCAAAGCACTTTTTAAAATATTTAAGACTTCAGACTGAGATGCTGCACAGAGGAGCTTCTGTGCACAGCATCAGTTGGAGGTTGTTGGCACTACTTATGGACTAGGCTGAGCTTGGATTTTCTGGTTTCCTGGGTTTGGAGCTGGGGTGTAGATTGAAGCTGAGCTGCTCTATAAACTTAGCATGAAATATTTTGGCAAATCTACTTGTGCCAAAGCTAACTTGTGTTGGAAGATGTGTAGCCTTTCACAAGGACAATACTGTAATGCTGTTACTTCCCTGGAAACATCCCTATCATGGCTCCAGACCTCTGGCTGTGGAAATGCTTGTGTGTCTCTTGATTGACACAGGCTGACAGGAAGAGAAGTAATAAATGCAAGTGTACACATAGATGTGTAATTGCAATTTTCCAAAATAACTTTTTTAATAACATCTTTTAAATGCTTTATGTATTAAAGAGCTCAGCGGGTTTCTTCTTAATATACAGTGTGATTAATTCAAATGAGCAAAAACAGTCATGCAGACAGGCTTTTCAGCTAATGAACAGGATGCATAAAATATGCTCTGCCTCACTAAGGTGTTATTGTCATCTGACATTTTTGGAAACTCCCATGGAATTTATTTTACATTAGCTGCTGGCAGTGCTTATGGAGTGGGGTAATTATTGCCTCTTCGTCTTGAGACTTGGAGATTTTTGGAAGTTTCTGTTGCACAGTTTTGAGTTAGGCATGTTATGAAGAGAATTGCTCACAGGAAAGGTTATCCCAGCACAGGCGGAAGAGACACATTGCTGTGGGTTAAGGCAGTAGGTGTGTAAGTCCCATTTTTTGTGCTGGTAAGAGTTAGAAGTTTGATGCCTGTTTTAGTCCCTTGTACATTATCTGTGTAACATTTTTAAAATATGTCCTGCCCTTGACCAATGAGGCTGGCTGCCAAACCTGAATGGATCTCAGTGAGATCTAGACGGGAAGTGATAGGGACCTTGTGATGATCAATAGCTGCTTTCTGGTAAAGGCTGACGGTGTCTGCAGGCAGAGCCATCCCAGAACACTGCCTGTGTGTGAAATGCTGTGTGCTTTGGTCTTTCAAAGCAAAATGCTCCTGAGTGAAAGGGAATCAAGCCTCCTTAAGATGCATTTTAAGTGATCTCTTGGCAAATATGTTCTAGCCCAGAGTGGGTATTTCCCAGGACTTGGGTATGGGGTCAAACCAGTGTCCCTCATCTGTCAAACATTTGAGATGAGTATATGCATTGCTGTGCTGAAATAACAGTTTGCAGGTTATACTTAATATGTGTAAAAACCCAGCTTCCTCCCCAGCCTGAACAATAAATGGTTTTGGGAAAACATCTTGAGGGGAATCCCTTTAATAAAGCCTAGTTGGTTTTCTTCAGTGAGCTTTGATGTTGTTTGAGTTTGTGTCTGTCCTGGACCACGTGCAGAGCATCTCCCAGTATTCTCTACCTGAAGTATTGGTAAGCTCATTGAGCAGGGAGTCCTTCATTTCCCTTGCTCAATCAAAAAGCAGATTTTGCTCTCTAGCTTCTGAAGTCATCTTATTACAGAGGAGATTTTCTGCCCTGAAAGAAAACAGGCAGAAGGAAACAGAAGAGGGGTTGCTAAAGAGATAAATGACAGACTCAGCCTTAAACCCTGAACTTGCAATTTATTTGCAAGAAAATGTTCAGGGAGTGCAAAGACAGGACATCTGTTTCATGTTATTCCCAAAGCAACCTGCTTATTCAGCTGCAGACGTCCCCACCTGCTTCTCTAATGAGCTCGGATCTCACAATATTCCATGTTCCTTCCTTTGAACCTGGGCAGAGCTGTCTGAATCAGGGGCGCATTTCCTAAAATTCGACATAGAGAGAACTCTCTGCATATGTGCTGTTGGAGTCTCTCTGACTCCCACACTCATGAAGTTGTGATGGCTAAATCAGGCATTAGTGTACATGCTCCTAATGTAGGCTGTTGTGTGTGAAACTAGAGCAGTTTTGGGGCTGGTGAGGGATTTGGGCTCTGGCCTTGCAGACAGAATTTTTCAGTGTGATCCTTTTCTAATGCACTGCTGGCATTTGACATTTACCATCGACTGCTTATGTAAACTAAGTGGTAGCAGAAAGATACTGATTTCTATTTTTTTTCCCTCCCTGTACTTTAATTTTACAAAGTAAATATCAGAAAGAGCTGCTTTGCAGGTGCTTTTTAGCACAGTGAGCATAACGCTTGGGGAATGCAGCTGAAACCCTTGGCCAAGGTGCAGAGTCACTGTGTTTCAAAATGCATATGACTTTGGTGGAAGCTCTGGACTAAGTGCTCACAGCCTGCAGAGGTGCCCGCAGCAGTGGGAAAAGTGCTCCAAAATGGTGCAGTCATCTGCTCAGGTAACCTTCTTTGGGAGGCAGGGAATGCCCTTGGAACTTCCCAGAAGTGACAGATCCTGGTCCGAGTGCCCTGCTTGGAAGGTGTCCATGGCAGTGTGGTACCTGCCTTGCTTTGGAGGCTGGGGATTCAAAGTGGTTTTCCATTAAACCTGAACATTCTGAGCTGACTCCCTGTGACCTGTAGAGAGCAGAGTAAATGGGGCAGCAGTGAGATAAAGAATGGCTTTTGTAGACTCCCAGGGAAAGATTCCTTCTTGGGCAGGAGCATCCCTGGGAGCCTGGCTGTGTGTCCTTCCTTATACCGTGCTATTTTTTGCTCTCCCTGCAGTCAGATACACATTGTCAGACACTGATTCCCTCATTTGAAAAGGACCTTTGGTGTGTCTTGCGCTAAACATTGTCACTCATGAGCCATTTACTTGGTGTGATGCCTCTTGCCTTTTATCAGCCACTGTTTCCTGGACTAGTCTTGGCAGGAGAGGATAGGTCTCTGATGGATTCCCAGGAGGGCTCTGGGAAGGATCCATTAGGATGGGAGCAACAGCTAAGGAGAAGGAGTGAAAAACTGCCTTGTGCTGGCGCCTGCCAGTAAATATTCTCAAATAATTTAAAGAACTTGATAGACTCAAGTCTATCAGACCAGAGAAAGTGGATTTCTGGAACTGTGAAAATGGCTGCTCAGTGCCATCCCAAATATCACTGCCTATGAAGGAGACAGATTTATTCTCCTGATGTAATAATCTTCCTGGTTTTGCCATCTTGAGCAAAGACTCTTATTCTTAGTTGGTTTTTCATTTCCCGCTAATTTTGCAGAGGATCAGGGTAAATATCAAGAGTGCTTTGTAGTGCCAACAGAATCCTGGATGTGAGATGGGATGTGCTGTGGTACTGGTGGCAACCAGTTCTGGTTGTGATGGCTGGAGGCACCAGAGCTGCTTTAGCAGCTTTTTTTGTGTCTCTGCTCCCATGTCAGGAGCTCTGTGTCACACCAGCGAGCTCCTGCCATGTGCCAAAAGCAAGTGGCAGCAAGACCATGAGCCAGATGATCTTCTCTGGTGTGAAATCTGAAAGCTCTGGCAGGGAGTAGAGGATTTTCAGAAAGCTTCTACACTAGTGCTGGGTTGGAGGAGTCTGTGGGATTCTCTGTAACAGGAAATTGTGTGTCTGCATGTTGGACCTGACTGGATGAAAACCTGTAGCAGTGGCAGGTTGAAGGATGTGTGAAAAAAAAATCTGGTCTGCAAAAAGAAACTAGAAATTGCATATAATGAAAGGGGATCTGCAAGTAAGTGTTTCAATACAGTGCGCTAAGAGAATCATCTTTATCACAGTAGTGACAGTCAGGTCCTCTCTGCTGCTGTCTCCCAGGAGCAGCAGATCCAGAGAACAGGCCTGTGACTTTCTCTGCTGGAGTGAGCAGGAGCAAATTGCCCCTTTCTCCACAAGATAAAAAAATCTGGCAGTGATGTTTGCCTGTTGCACAGAGCTCAGCACTTGGATTGCCTCTAACTGCAGCCTTTCCATTTGTAAAAAAGCATCTCATGCTAATTACTTTTATTTGGCTTGGCCAGCTGCCAGGTAAAAAGCTGGATAACAGTATTGGCATGGTGCTCCACAGGTCCAGACATGCTCCATTTCCAGTAGCTTTTGGAGTCTTTAGTGACTTGTATTGCACAATTACTGCACATCCTGAATCAGTGCAGGCAGCATAGTACATAGCCAAGTGCCTTTTGCAATGCCCAGTATTAAAATTTATGGTATTTAAGTTGCTATATGTGTAGAATCAAGTATAATGATTTTCTCTCTGTAAATCGGGTGAATTTTTCCTGTTATTGGCAGTTAGGCTTGCTGGGGCAGAAAAACAAATGAGAGCACGGAATTACAACAGGTTCTAAACTCAGTTTAGCACCAACTATATACAGTCATGCTTAAGGAATAACAATAATAGCTGGAAACTATGGCATGGTAGAAAAAATGTGAATCCACCCTGGAAGAACGCCTTTGCCATTTGTAGCCAATTTCACATGCTTGGTAACTTAGTTCTACATTGATTTCTGTAAATGGTACTGTAGCTCACAAGGTGGCATTTAGCACATTAAATGGAGTAAAGAGGAGTAGTGGCCCCTCAGAGGGCACTCAGGGCTCTGATAACTTTTCACTGGGACCATAACAAGTGGGAGGCTGTTATAAAAAAATTCTGCACACCCTCAAAACTCACCCCTTTCTTCCCAGAAAAGGCCAAAGCCTTGTCAGGAACCTGAGGCTGGGCCTTTAACCAGGGACTGGGACATGGTGCAAGGGGACATCCTTAGGGGACCTCTGATCCCTGCTATATGTATTGCACCTTTTCCAGACCCACTACTTCAGTTTTTCCTCCAGTGACTAAAAAATTAAATATACACAGCAGATGTGAGACCCACTGGAGCACTTATTCCGAGTGGGCGGAGAACCAAAAAAAGACAAATAGCAAGCTAACAGAGTTGGATGTGGCTGAGGTTTTGTCCTTCTTTCTGAATAACCAAATAGTTTATTCACTCCTAATTTAGAAATTAAAATTTAAAGGGGGCATCTTCAAAAAAAATGCAGTCCAAATGCAGTGGCTTAGGAATTTGTTCCGTTGTGTTGCTTGCTAACCTGACTGTAAATGTGACATTAATTCTGATGTGTGGCTGCAGGAGCTCAGAGGAGAAGAGCTGTGGGTTCACAGCTGTGGGACAGGCCAGTGCCCTGCACCTCCCAGCCAACATCCAGCACACACCAACCAGGAGTGGCAGATACAGAAGGTCAGCTTGTGCCCGTTTAACTACAGGACACACTGGAAAATTGTCCCATTTAAAACAGTTGATTAACCCTGGTGATATCTTTACCATTATCTCTACCAGACAATAGATTTGTCTCCATCCAAGTCTTCCTTTAGGAACAACAAAGTTCTTGATGCCTCAGCAGGCTGTTTGCAGATACCAGCTTTGTTTAAGCACTGTGGTAACTGACTGTAAGGGGCTGGGTTTATTCCTGTAATATTCATGTTAATAACAATAACTTTTGAGAAACCCATTAAAAGTCTGCAATGGTAATTTAAAAGAAAGGTCATATGCACCATTCCCCATTCCATAATGATCAAATTAGTAACTTTTGATGGGTACATGAAATGATGCTGTCATCCCTGGGCAGATCACAGAATCGAAATAGGTTCCTATATCATGCAAAATGTAACACCTGCAATGAAATGCTCTTCTGGCTAAAACAGGTGTTTCCAACAGAGGGAAGGTTTGTGTTTAAACTGCATCCAGCCAATACTGTGGGTGTCTGCCAATAGACAGCAACCCATAATCTATATATAAATTAAACAAAACCCCTTCATGACAAGAATATTATTAAAGCTGCAAAGTCAGACACTTGGAGGTGAAGAAATGCCAGCATCAAAGTTTTCTGGGTGACCTCAGTTTGTCCTCTCCTTTGGTCGTGCACATGCATAATGATGCAGTTTATAATTATACAGCCAAAAGTTATTCCTTTTTTATGCTGTGCCCCCATATTCAGCAGCTGAAATGCCCTTGGTGCTGGGGCCCTAGGTTGTTGTTACCTAAGCCAAAAGGGTGACTTATGGAACAACGCCAGGCTTATGCCCTGGAGGAGAACGTGTTGGGCTGTTGTCCTGTGGATTCTGCTGGATTTTCAGCATCCTGTCAAAGGCTGCATTGCCACATTGTGGATGAAGGTGTGAGAATGGGGCTCCACACCTGCACAGGTGCTGTCAGAACTGAGCTGTGGGCTTTGCATAAAACCCTGTGAGGAAAAGTTATGCTGGAAATCTTTGAGGAGTTTCTGCTGGTGTTGTGTCTCTGTCTGGGAGCATATGTGTGTCTGGTGAGCCCTGGTGGGGTTTTAAGCTCTCTGGAAAACAGCACTTGTGCTTTATAAGGCAATGCATTTCCTGGGGAATTTGGAGCATCATTGTGGCAAGAACAAAAAGAACAAGATTCTCCAGTCTTCTCCTCCAGCATTTTCAACTTTTCTGCATGCTTCAGATCCTAGGTACATAAAAGAGTATTAAAAATATATATATTTATATAGCAGGAGCATATTGTGATGATTCTTGCACAAACAGTGATATTTACAACTTCCAGAATGAACGAATTTGGTCTGATTTCATACCTCCTGTCACAGACTTAGCAGCACTGCAGCTACAGTGTCTGATGGTGGCTGCAGATTTCACTGGCCACTTCAGCAGATCTGTCCCTCCCTGAGCTGCTCTTGTGCCCAAATCCCTGCCAGGACATGGAGAGCTCTTGGCATGGCTGGGAGGAGCTCAGCCTCCACATGTGAGTGTGTGTAAGGGGCCGTGTCTGAGGTACCTCAGCTGGCTTTAACTTGCTCCTGAGCTCTCGGCTGTGTGTTAAGCCTCTGCCAGCAGTGCCTTTCATCTCTAAGTAAATGAATCTGGGCCTGGTCTCTCTGAGTCTGCTGTGCTCCAGCCAGAGCTTCCAGCTGTGCTGAGGGCATGAGATCTGTAGATCAAGGCTGTACTGTGTCCTCAGCTTATCCTTTCCATCTGAATTGTCTCCCTTTTTGTCTTGTGTCCTCTCTTCTCCCTGTTAGATCTGAGGGTTGACTTTGTCACACTCTGTGCTGTTGGGGGCAGGGGGTGTCTCAGCAGGTCCTGCTTGTGACACAGGGACCAGAGTCTGCAAGGGCTTTCTGATCTCTGAGAAATCATAGTACAAGATAGCTATTGAAACATGAGAGGAGAACTCAGGCACAGAAAATGAACAGGAAATCATCTTTTCTATATTAACTCTTCATCTGCTGTTACTCACATTGTCTGTGAACAGTTGGCTCTTGTTTTGAATTTGTTTGTTGTATTGTCAACAGAAGCCCTCAGTTTTATTCAGCATGTTTTTTTTTTTGATAGAGGTGTTAGAGGTGATAATCAAGCTTAAATTTCTAGAACAAATGTGTAGATTTACACATGAAAATTTTAATTGTTTTCTTTTTAAATAGAAGGTTTTGTTTAATACTTGAGTTTACTCTTGCTTCAGAAGACAAAGGAAATCCTGGTATAGAGCCAGAGATGGAGTCATAACAGAAGTTAAACTGAAATTAGACATGAAAGATTTATTTTATCTTTTGTCTCTGGAGCCTGAGAGAATTGTGCGTCTCTAGTGAAGGCATCACAAAAAGGGAAATTCAGCCTCATTGGAAAATATTTTATTCCTCTGAGACAGAAGGGAAAGTCTGAGCAGAAATATTTTTAAGAGTGTCAGTCTGTCTCTCAGATCAGACTGTGCAAACCCAGCACTTCTAGTTTGGTTTGGGGGTTACTCTGCAGTTGTAAGCCTCTGGCAACAGTTGGCCCAAATAATCAGCAGACACTCCATCAGACCCTTTGAAAACACAGGGGAAAAGAGAAACTTATTTACAGGTTTATTCCTTGAATAGTCCTTATACAACAAATTTAGCAAGGCTCCATCCTGGCATAAGAAGTTTGCAGAAACTTCGAATTTTTGAAGCTTGCAGAAATGGAGCAAAAATGTGAGGGTTTGCAGATCAAAGTGAGTGGCACTCACCTCCTGGGGCAGGCTCAGGGTCTGCTCTCTCTGCAGGTTCTCCTCAGAGTGGGTCTGTGTGAATTATCCTTCAAATGTGTTTCTGTAAAGGAAATATCATTCCCAGAGGCAGGATCAAGCTGCTAAAGGTTGTTCAAAGAAAAAACAGCACTGGTTTTATTTACAGAGACAAACCCCAGCCCATGAGGTCTGTAACATCAGCCTGCCTTTATCCCTCTGGTAACAGCTTGGAGCAGGGATGTGCAGGTGGAATGGGAAAGGATTTGGGCTGCTGTGAGGGAGAGCTGTGTGTTCACACGCGGTTTGCTGTTATTCCCTTTGCCTTTGCTCACGGGGGCTGGAATCTTGTAAGCCCCTGTTTCAGACAGGAATCTGACATATGGAAGGACATGCATAAATTGCGGGGATCTGAAAACTCACGTGGAGCTTTGCTTCTCCAAACTCCAGTGTTGTCAAACTCGGCAGAAAAGTGCTATAAATGTGGTGTAAGTGAAAGCCACATCAGACTTGTGGTGTAAAGCCTGTGCTTGAGACAGATGTCTCAAAGACAACGCATATATGCAAGTCACACTTGCAGCTCAGGAACATCCTTACATCCTTGTACAGAAGTTTATCACCTTCCCAAGCTCATAATGTTGATTTTTTTTTTTTCCCTGGCTTGAGCTGGTGACTGAAGCTCATGTGCTTGCAGAGGACCGGCTTGCTGTCATCTCGTTGGCATTCTGGTTTGCCGCTTGCAATTAAATCTAAATGTTTCTACGTGCCTTCCCCAAAAGACAAGAACCTGCTTGCAATGAGCTTCCCGGTGACAGGGATCCAACTTCCCACTGTGCTCGCTTCGTCTGACCTTTGGAGCGCGGAAGGTTGTGATGCTCCAGCCTGCAGGGACCCGAACGATGTCTCTTAATCGAGCTCTGTAATCAGCGGCTCGTTTGCAACCCTCTGCAATGACACAGCTTTGTCCTCCAGCTGAGGGCACCACGGGAGGCCACTCTGCAGGCAAAGGCGCGAAGGAAGATCAAAGTGCTCCTGGCAGCTCTGCTTCCATGCTGGGAGGCTCCTTGGGGCTGTGAGAGGGCCCTCAGCCTGTTTTATGGTGTATTGATTGGTAAAGGAAGCATAAAATAGTGCCAAAACCCACATCCTCTGGGGAAGCTTCCATTACCCAAGGCAAAACGGGACGCAAAGGGATCCTAAAAAGTATTAATTCCCTTATAAAGATGTGTGTGTGACCTTGGATTAATCCAAAGTCAGGAGAAATGGGTCCCACTCAGTGTTTTATGGGAATGTGCAAGCTCGTAGGAAGGAACCTGTGATACACACCACAGTAAACTCCACAGGGGCTAAACTGCGTGAAGCAGGGGGAACCTTCACTGCATCATTGGGGTGAAGGAGCTGTGAAGTTGTTCCACTTCTCCAAAAAAAGGAAGAGTGAAGGATCTGTACTTTGGCTTTGCTTTGGGTTAGTAAAAGTCTGTGTATAAGCACTGTATAGAAATGGAGGCCCTTACGAGTTGTTGCACAAACATCTTTCACCCAAGCAGCAGTAAAAAGGGGCTGTTGAGGAAATGGAGACCACTGGGCATGATCCAGGAGAAATGTGACTTTGCTTCTTCAAGGTGTCTATGGTTCAGGTGCTGCTCTGCCTGGAGAGCTGAAAATGTATGGCAGAAATGGCAAAATAAGCCCAATATTGAACTGAAGGGCCATGTGCTCAGAACTTGGGTGAACAAGACACTCTGTGACCATGAAATCAACTTTTGGAAAGGCTGAAGTAGATAAACTTAGCCCTGAAGCTGCTCCAGCCTTGTGCAGGAGGTGAGCCTACGATGTAGGATGGCTCTCTGAGTCCTTACTGGAATATTTACCTTCCAGAATCCTTTCTGGAGCATTAGCCTTTCTCATGTGAAACAATGTGTCCCTGCTTTGATGGATTCTACTGAAATATAATCTGCATGAATGGGACTGCTACAACCCAGTCTAGATTGAAACACACAATGTTGTAGGACTGAAAGAAATAGCAATGTTTTTCTTCAGGGCAAAATTTCTTATATTCTGTACAGCTTTTGAAAGAAAAAAAAAAAGGTGGTGTATGTGGAGTGAAAATCTTTGATGGGGAAGAGAAATAAAAATGAATTACGACTCAGTTGTTTCACTTTTTAAAGGTGAGGTCTTAAATTTCTAAAGTGGCCATCCAGATGCTAAAAGGCATAACTTTTACAATTTATTACAGCACATTTTCTCCTTTATGTCCTATAAAACACTGTAGATGTTCTTGACCATACACCTCTGCCATAGCATGTGATACATACCTGAAATGTATTCATTCCCTCCAGCCAGGGGACCACAGGGCTGTGTTTGCTTTAGCCTGTTTTACTGGTCCCTGTGATGAGCAGAAGTTGGAATGAGCTTTAAAAACCTGAAGGGTGGTGATGCCAAACCAGCAAAATTGTAGAAAGATCATGTAATCCATGTCTCCTGCATGGACTGGGCTCCTGGGGGTTGTGCTTGACCAGGAAAGCAGATCTGTGCTGCAAATGGAGTTTGTGTACTTTTTATCCTTTACTGTGGGGGAAACTACATCTTGACGTTGTAGGGAGGGAGCCTTAGAAACACAAGGAGGACAAGTGCAGATAAAGGAAAGTCATGAGTGCTTCTGTGCCTGGGAGGGAAGAGGAGGGTGAGCTCCAGACTGTGGGGTTCCAAGCCAGGGACAGTATTTCTATTTCTCCTAGGAGTAATTCAAGCCACAGCTGATGGGCACCGGGGAGGAGCTTGGCTGGTACCCCAGGCCTGTTTGCTGTGTGCTGCAGAGCAGATGGGATCTGCATGAGGTACAGGTTTCAGTGGGGATGGTTGCAGCCCAGGCAGGGCTTGGCAGCTGCCAGTGTTTGTTGTACACGTGGTGAAAAGAAAAGCAGCCCAAATCATGAGAGGGGGTGATCCTGTGCATGTCCTGGTGTATCAAACCAGGTGTGTCTGGCTGTGCTTTTGGCAGTAACCAGCGTTTTTAATAATCTGCTGTACGCACGTGGCCTTACATCTCAGGGGAATCAAATAAATCTGACTGAATTGCCTTCAAAGTGCTGCAAGAAAGTCAGTGGTTGGGCAGAGCTGAGCACAGGCTGCACTGGGACATCAGTGATAGCACAGGGAGCTCAGAAATAAGTTTTTTCAAGCTCAGAGCTTTTACATGTGATAAATCAGTCATTTCTTACCTACCATAAGGGAAAGTAGTGTGCTACAGAAAATATTGATGTTCAATTTACATTTACACGTCCGTATTATACATATATTTGACATTTGTATTTATTAACCAGACATTCTGGTTTATGTTAAATACTTTAAATATACAGTGAACACATAATATAGCAAATATAATAACTATATAATGTTTTTTTCTTACAATAAAACATTGGCTATATTGAGTTTACTGCACTTTATCTTACTAATGTGAGTTTTAATTAAGCCTAGTAAAAATGTCTCCTGTAGTTGGTGGAGACGTAGGACAGGTTCTAGTAGTAAATGCATTTAATCTCTTTAGGGAAAAGGGGGGGGGAAAAGTGTTTTACGTATTCTAGTAGTGAACATTAAGGACAATATCTTCTGGGAAGATCTGATGTTGGGTTGGAAATCGAATAGCCACATTATTCCTAAATAAATTGATCCTGCATATATATGGCCGTAACTGGGCATGAGGTTGATTTATAGTGTGTTATTTCCATACTCTAAATTGAATATATAGACATTTTAATGAGTATGGGGTATTTTTAGAGTGTATCTGGGATAAGGTAGCTAACAGGAAAAAAAGGAGGTTTTCTAGTATTTTTACTGGAGTAAACATGAATAGCTCTGCCAAGACATTATGGTAGATGGCCCACATGTAAGACCTTTCAATGTAATGGGAGTTTTTCCATTGCTTTCTCTGGCATTTGATTCAGAGTCCCTTTCCCTGGAATTAGGCTGAGAAGCCTCACTAAAGCTGTACAAAAACTGTTTATTTCCATTTCTGCTTGAGCAAACCAACCTGACATGGAGTATAGCATGATTCTGGAGGTTTAGTTGGGTCTAATTGTATTTTTGTTGTGTGTTCACAGGCTGTTCCTCCCAGCCTGCAGATTTCTGCCACAGGACTTATTTATTTCTCTTCTCTAGAAATGACGAGTTGGGTGGGTACCTCTGTCCTTTCCCTGTCAGACTGCTCAGGGGGGCTCAGGGCAGCAGTGGATTCAGACACCCTCTCAACTACCTCCAACTCCACTGAACTAAAAGACTTAAACCTGGTCTTAAATGGGGAGTTTTTGTAGTGAGAATTAGTATAGGAGCACATTGGGAAGGCTCTGAAGAAAGTCTTGGGTGTGTTCATTTTTGTTGTTCCTGCAGTCTTTGCAGAGATGTAACACCCAGTCAAATGGTGTGGGATCACTTCTGAAAAACTCTGTTCTCACATCTTCTATACAAATCCTTTTTTTGTATCAGATCAGAGGACAAATGCTATGAAAAATGTGATTTATTGGCAAAATAGTGATTTTTCTGAGAAAAGTTCAACAAAAAAATGGCAAAACATCTTTCCCGTCTGTCTCCCGGGAAGTACAAACCCAGTCTTGAGATATTGTTCTTTTTTTCCATGCTTGGAGACAACAGAGAGCCTGATTCCTTCTCCTGAGGAGAGTAATACATTTTCTTCTTTTAGACTTGGACTGGTATTTGAAATGCTCTTGGGGTGCTCACCTTCACTTCTGTTTCTTATCTCTTGAGCTTGCCAGTAAGTCACTAGAAGGGTTTTTTTTTTTGTGTTGTGAAGGGATTTTTTCATTCCTTTCCGTGTTATATGATGTCTTTATCCTTTATATTCAGTGGAGTAACAGGGCTTTCTATGAGCACAAGGCCATGTTTCTTGGGAATCTCAGCTCTGCACACCTTTGATTTGTAGGTAGAGAGCTTTAAATCTATTTTAGGGTGTTTCTTTTGCAATAAGTGCAGAATGGCTGTCACCATGAAACCCAACTCTTGTGCTAGGGTTTGTGGGAACATGAGCCAAGAATAAATATATTTTACTGCTTATGGGTAGGGTTCTCTTCCAGTTTTGTGTGTTGCTCTCTGATCAAATTGCTGAAGGCAGCCTGTGTGAGAGTGCAGATGTACTTGACACCCTGCCTAAATTAACATGTCCTCACCTTTTCTGGGGTCTGAAAGTTTTTTGGATGAATATTCTGTTTGTTTGTCATCTACAATTGTTTTTGGTGAGTTACATTGATGGAAGGATGGATGTTGTCTCCTTGGGGAAGGATCCGTGACCCTCCCTCACTCAGCTGTGTTAATTTGCCAAAAGTTCTCCCTCCCTGAGGAAAAGGAAAGTTTCAGACCTGGCTCTTCCAGAATCACAGTAAAGAGTGTCCAGATGGATGTGAGGAATGGGATAAAACCTGGCTCACAGCCTGGGATAACTGCACAGTGAGGGTAGAGCCCAAATGTCCCTCTCTGGCTCTTCTGACACTCTTCTGGGCTTTCCTGCTCTCTCCCCTTGCAAAAATCCACATTGTCCTTTCTCATCTTTCCTTTCCAACTCTTTATTGCTTTAGTAATACTGAAAGGATCTCCTGCTCAAGCTGCCAGACAGGCAGCTGGTAATAACAGAGGCACAGAACCAGCACAAGAGATTTCCTGGTTTGACTAGGATTTGTGTGCAGGAAATGTCCTCCTGAGCCTATGTGAGTGCAGAGGAACTTTGCAGCCCAGCAGAGCCCCAGCCAGCCCAGCTCCCCCCACAAGAGAAGGGTGAAAGCATCAGGCAAAGTCTCCCATAGCTGTTTCATTGCAAGCAGCAGCTTTTGGGTGAGCACTCAGCCCCTTCACTCTCTGAGCCCTGGCTGCCATCCAGGGCAGCAGCCAACGTGTGACTTTGCACCCTCTGGAAGTTTGCTTTGTTCTCTGCCTTCATCTGATGGGCTGGGCATGGAGCACAGGATCTGTGGATATTGCACTGCGAAGGGAAGTGATTCCAGGAGGTGCTCTGGTAGAGGCTCAGGAGTGTCTGCCATGGCATTTCCAAACCAGAGCGCTCTGGAGCTGTTCCTGAGCTTATTAGCACTGAGCCCTCTTAATTCCAAGAGGCTGCTCGATGGCCACTCGGGAGATAAGGGAAGATTAAACAGAAGAGTATAAGTGCTTGAAGATGAATCCTTAATACCTGTGATGAAAAGGAGGCTGGATTAAGCGAGAGTTACACCTCTGAGCTTCATTTCAGAGCAGGGATAGCTGATCTCACCCTCAGCTTCCTCCAGCTGCCACTGGAAATCAGCTGGTCCAGGCTGGAGAAGAGTTCAAGCCATTCTGGCATTAAGCTAAAATCCTTTCTGGAGGTTTACACTTCAAAAAAATAATTGTAGAAGGGACTGAGTGGAATATTGATCGAGGCTCTCAGGATCTGGTGGCAAAAGGATTGTTTAAAGGGTGGCATGAGTTTTGTAAACACACAAGGGATGAAAATGATGCATCAGAGGAACGCTTTGTTAAAGAATTGCCTTTGTTAAAAGAAGATACCCCTTCCTCTAGAATGCCTCTTACAGAGAGCTAAAGAGAAGTGATAAAGTGTCAGCAATAGTCCTGATTCTTCTACTGCACTTTGAAAAATAAGTACAGACCTTGCTGGAATACACAGGCTCCTACAGTTGGCAGCAAGGGCAACCTTGGACAGGAGGCAAATATTTTTTTTCGTCTTTGTCTGGATTCTGTCGTTCTCTGAGACCTCTGAGGTTATGGAACACCCCTGAAATGTGCCTGCAGCCATCACTTTGGGGCCTGTTCCAATACACTGAGTGGGTGTCAGTGCCCTTTCCCTGGCATTGCCTTCCCTGCAACGCTCACTGAGGTGCCATGGATGGCAACACTGAGCAGAATGTTTGTTTGTGCTGATTTCCTTGTATTGTGGTGCTTTAGGCCTGGCAGCAACTGGCACATTATCAACCATGGGAAGTGTACTGGTTTAGGGCAAATTTGGGGGAAGACCTCCGGAAGGAGCCCCCAGAGAGCAAACCCCCACGACTCCTCCCCCCACCATCGGATTCGGGAAGAATTTTCTTGGAGAGAAGTGGAAAAAAACCTGTTTATTTAACAAGGAAAACACTCCCCAGCACACACAAAAAAAACCCTGAACAACACCAGATGACCAAAAAAAACTCCTTCACCGCTCTGAAAGGATGACAAATTCAGAAAGTCTCTCCTGCGAGTGGTCGCCCAGTTGTTGGTCTCCGGTGCTGGGGATGGCTGCTGCTGGTCACAAAATGCAGACTCACGGTGTTTCTTGGTGTTTCCCAGGTCCCCGTCCGGAACAGGTTCAGATGGTATAATTTTATTTAGGCAAAAGCAAAAAGTAGAAGCAAGCAAAGCAAGCATGCAAAGCCAGCAAGCAAAGCAAGCCTTTCCTAAACACAGACCGTGGGGGAGGTGAGCCGGCCGACAACAAGACAAAACAAACCCTCACCCTCAGAGCCAGTCCTGAAAACACAGAACACAACACGAAGCACTAACAGAACACACGACTGGGGATACAAGCACCACAGCGTCACCCCAGGACAGGAAGCCAGGAGGTTCCAAAGGGAAGGGACTGGGCACATCCCACCTGAGGGAGATTCAGTGATTGCACCAGTCAGCACAGGCTTCCCACAGGTTTCCAGATCATTAAGGGCATTAAGATGACATCAGTGGTCTAAATCCATAAGAGCCAGGGATTTTGGCCTTTGGGATGAAGCTCAGGTTTCTAAAGTTCGTGTCTGTGCCTCAGTAGCTCTGCCTGTCCTCCACACGGAGCTCTGGGGAAGTTTGTTGGAAGATGGAGCAGCTGGCACAGCCCAGTGCTGGGGATGGACTCCGTGCTGAACCAGGAGTTGTGTTTGATGTCTCTCACTGGTTTCTGTCCTGACTACTGCTGCTGTCAGGGAGAAATGTAATGCAGTGAGCTGAAGGTGCTGATCTGATTATGGTGACAGATTATGAAAATGAACTCTTCTCTAAGAGCAGAGTTTTGACAGTTGACTTTTTTTTTTTTCCAAGTGCATTCACAAAGCTTGGGATATTATACTTTATTTTCTTGCTGTTCAAAGTGAGAGGTTGCATGGACTAGACACACAGATATGTAAAATTAAATGCATTATGAAAACAATAAATAATTTTGAGCCAGATGTATATCTTTTAAAAACTTGTTGAGTTTCTGGCTATTTTGGGTCTGCCTGAGATGGAGTTAATTTTCCCCACAACACTGAGCTTTCTCTTGGTAGCCAAAATCTGGGATGTAACAGAGCCTGATTGTTCATGGATTTGTATCTCATAATTAATTGGGCTGTGGCAAAGCCTTTCCTGCAGGACAGAAATTAGTAGGGCAAGAGCTTTTTAAGAAAGTCAGTTTGCAGTCAGTAAAGAAAGGAAAAAATACTAATTATATATGCAATCAGTTCTTCTGGTGAGACAGTGATGAGCTTCCTACAGAATTGTCTGTGGAAATCTTTGTCTTTTTTTGGAAACAAAAAAACTTGGAGAATACTTTGGGGGAAAAAAGGTCATGCCATTTGAGAGTCAAAAAGGAAAAACACAGCACAGTGATTTCTTTTTTTTTTTTTTTCCCCCACAAACCTCAGATCTGCAGTGCCTGGGCTTCATACTTCTGTCAGCAATTTTCTTTCCCCTCCTATTTTTGCAAGAGAATTTTAATATGAATTTTGTCATTGACTTGTGAGGCACAGGAGCTGCCTTGAATTCCCCTGGCCTGTACTGTACCTGTCCCCTGCCCTTCTGGCACAGCCCCTCTCTGTGCTGTCCCTTGAATAACATCTTGGATAATGAGCTTTTGTCAGGGATGTAGCATTGGCTGGTGGGAATGGGTTGGGTTTGGTTGGCTTCTGCCAGCAAACATGGAGCCATCAGCTGGGACAGCCATGGAATTCCCTAGGGAGGTGTCAGGTGTGGTAAACTGCACCCTGATCTAGGAAGATTATCTGTAGAGATGCTGTTATCCAACAGAAAATGAAGAACATTTATTTGTATTCATATTTAGTAATGAACCATAAACTGTATCAAATCAAACATGGATTCCCTGTTGAACAGTCAGCAGGTACCAGGGCAGTGTATGTAAGGGGGGTCTTTGTACCTAGGTGTAATTATCTGCTTGCACAATTTTTTGCCAAGGAACTGATCTTTGAAAATAAAACCCAGCTGTCTGCTGGGATCTGTGTCTGTGAAGGGCAGCAGGAGAGGGATGCTGCTTATCCCTGACCTGCTGCATTATATCACTCCTGTTTCTCAGCAGAAATGTTCTCCCTCTGCCAGTGAAAAGAGGATGTCTTGGAAATCTCTGCAGAGCTCTGACCTGTGCTCCCAGGGGAGCTGGGGTTAGCAGCACTCCTGTCTCCAGCTGTGAGGAGTGCAAATGGCCTCTGCCAAGCCTTCCATATCTCTGCCAATTTTGTCTCACAGTTCAGCTGGTTGATTTTTTAAGATTTGTTACAGAGTTTTTATTTTTTAAAGCAAACCAGTGCTGTGAGTCTTGCATTTAACTAAACGTGTGTGCTCAGGTAAATGCAATGAGTACAATAGAAAAGTAAGAATTGAGGTGATTTGGGTAATTTTCCAGTCTGTGGGAGGGCAGAGTCAACTCCCTCCACAGACAAATTTGGGAGAGTATCTGAACTGGCCAGTGCTTTGGGGCACTACATAACAGGAAAAAAAGAAAGGTACATTTTGTACCTGGATTGTAACCTAGTCAGTGTAGTGGGTTTGGGGAAGTGGTGTTTGTTTTTTTAGCTCCTCTTCCCCCCTGAATGCACTACATTTGTAATGCCTCTTGCTCTGACAGGTAAAATCTCTGGCACTCTGCTGCTTTTATTTAAACCTTTTTTCCTTGGAGAAATATTGGAAATGTGCTGTATCAATAGTATCCAACTCTGTTACCATTGGGAACCACCTTGTTAACAACTGAACAGTTAAATCTTTCCCTTCTATGGTCGAAAGATCTCCATTCCTCACTATTCCTAATTACTCCTCAGTACTGCCATGGGCAGACGTGTAAATTTGATGGGATAAGGAATCAGCTTGGCTTATATATAGAAAAGCTGAAAATCTTGTGTCTGTATGAGATTGGATTTAGTGGGAGCATCCTGGGGAGCTGATGCTCTAAATTTCACATGAACAAAGCATGGCCAGCACTTGTGCACGGTCCCTAATCCTCCCTGGCCGTGTCCATTGCCACTTCTGAGGGACTTGCTGGAGTTCAAGAGCAACCTCGTCACTGAGGTCGATGACTCTGTTTGACCTGGAGCGCTCAGAACTGTCCCTGGCAAGGCAAAATCTGAGGGATTGCGTTTGCAGTCAGTAAGGGAAACATTAGAGCTTACATTAAGCAGAAGAGAGTTGAGGTATGATATACTTTATCATAATTTCAGCCTGTAACATAACCAGTGATGGGTTGTTCTTATCTGAGTGCTTCCGAACAAGGTTTTGATCCCACCTAGCACATTGCTGTTCCAGCTGAGGGCGTAGGAAATCAAAGATAAAATGCCCAGATGAAATAACCTTCCCCTCCTTTCTCCCTATGGATGATTTACATTTAGGACCAGATGCAAACTTAGATTTCACGGCTGGTTTTCTTAGGGTAGACTAAACCAAAATCTTGGATCCAAAGCTTGCAAGTGTTCAAAGTAAATTATATCATAGTTTATTCTCCTTTCTGGCAGAGGTGGAGTGAAATTCTCAGGCAGACATCTGTGTACAGTGAAAAAAGCTCCATGGAAATGCTGACGTTCACTGGAATGTATATTTATTTATTCAAGTCCTGGAAATGTAGATGAAAGACAGGGAAGACAGAAGGATTGTTCTAATGAAATTGGCAACAATAATTGTAATTAAACCAAAACTATTTAGGTTTGAAACAGAATCATTTAGATTTGACCAAAGCTTGGCATTGTTGGTTCTCCTCCTTTCTGACACTGCAGATGTGTTTGTGCTAAACCATTATGTGTTTAGCATTGACTTCCATTAAAACCACATTAAGACTGTGGGAAGAGTTTTGTCACAGCAGTGAATCCCTAAGAAGAGCTGTGTGTGACATATCAGGACAAAATGGTTCTTTCAATGTTTGAGCCGTGTCAGCATGAGGCACACAACCCCTTTGGAAATGGGAAAAACTGGGGATTGCTACAAGGCTCCTTCATTGCCCTCTGTTACCCATTTGGTGCTGCTGAGCAAAGGGCTGTGCTGCTGTGAGGATTTTGCTGGAGCTGGGAATGGAGCTGCTCCCTAGGCAGGGAGGAATGGCTGATGGCCATTGCATGAAAGGAGTGCCATAATTAGCTCCCACAGCCTCTGTGGGAGTGCTGGTGTGGAATATGTCCCTAAACCAGAAAAGTGCCATCTCTGGTGTTAGGAAAAGTGCTGGTTTTGTTAATGCTTCCCTTCCTCAGCACTCAGGAGAAGTTATAAGAGTTGCCCAGACAAAGGCTGAAATGGGGATATTTTGAGTGGAAAACCTTTGGCTTCAGACTTTATTTCCTCCACTGTTGCTGAGGGTACACAATAAATCTTCCCTGGTTATTTTCACTTGAGGCAATGAGGCACCAGAGCGATGTGTTAAAACTTCCCCAGTGCAACAAATATCCTCAATTTGCTTTTTCTATGAGCCTGCTGATTGTCACGGATTTCTAGAACTGTTTAGGAGCTGAGGAACAGCTGTATGATGGAAAGGGATATAACCCCCCATCCCCCGAGCACAGAACCTTCAAAATATCCCCAGTGAACAAGCAGACAGACCAATGCATTTATATTAGAGAAGTGAGACCCATCACAGCTGATACTTCATCAGCTGCCACTGGTACAGCATTGCTGTCTTGGGCCACATCCAAAACTTTTGTAGGTGACCGGGCTGGCACTTTGCATCCTCTAGTCCAGATTGGAGATTTTTACTCCGAGCCCTTTGAGCAAAAAGGAGATGAAATATGGTTTCTTTTTGCTCAGGGGGGCCCAAAGGTCTTGGAGGAAAATCAATTTGCTTGACAGACTTGGCAAGGAGAGCTCTCAGCTGGTGGCTGGCCTCTCTCCAAGCTCTATCCTGTCCAGGGACAGGCAGGATAATTTAGCAGATCTTGTTGCAGCAGAGTGGGATAACATATTCGTGGATGTCCAGGTGACTGAAGAGCTCAGTGCGTAAGCACTTGGGAGAACAAATCTGTTTGGTGCTGGCTCTTCCCTCCTATGGATACAAGGAATGTGTTTGATCCTGTCCTGTGGCAGGCACCAGTTCAAAGTCACTTTGAAAGGGGGCAATGGAAAACACTGGGATGGTCCTCAAGTATCCAAGCATTGATTTCTCTCAGAAGTGCCCAAGGTTTCCCTTCAGTCTGTGGATATACCATGATTTGTTTTATCAACAGCTAGCTGATTTTTTCATTTTTCCTCAGTTTTTTTCTTACTGCTTTAACTTTTTAACCTTCTTATCACCTCTAGCTGTGTGTGTTTTGGGTGCTTTTAAATGAAATTTCAACACTACTCTTTTTCAAGAGAAAGCATTGCTGTTGCTTTAGCAGCCCTGCAGACATACAGCCATTACTGGTGTAACACAGCAATGGAATAACGTGACTCTCCTTGAACCCTTCTGTTTGTTTTTACTGTCACTGTGTGTCTTGGGATTTAAGGATCTGTGAAAACCTTCCCTGTGTGCAGTCCCTGGGAGGAGCCAGTGTGTGCTGGCACAGGTTGCCCTGGTCTGGTGGATAGATGAGTTTTTTAGTTGTCTCCAATTCCAGTTAGTGGCTGTGATAGGAAAACCAAGAAAGAGGGAAAAGGGGCTCTTCTCCCTCTCCAGCTGCACCATGTCAGCCCTGCCTTCAGCTCTTTGAACGCTCTGTGTTGTCACAGTAAAGTGTTGCAAGAAGCAAATTTGTTGTGTGAATGTGCCTGGTGGTGTTGGCAATGAATCCTGTGGGTTATGTTGCATTTGTAGGATGGAGGCTGCTTTAAATTCATTACCCTTTCATCAAGTTTGTTCCATGGGGCTTTCATTTGCTGTTGTCTGTGGGACGCAAATAAATGAGAATCCTGGAATATCAAAAGAAGGGTAATCGCAAGAATTAGGCATCTCCTTGTTAAGCAGAGAAATGATAAAGTCATTCTGAGTATATGGGAATACAATTACAGAATGCATATTGTAATTCCTAGATGTCCAGCCTCATTTCTAACCTGCATTTAGAGGAATCTTGTTGTCCTGCTTGGAAGAGGCAAACACCTGAAAATTCCTGCTGTGAGGGCTCTCTGCTGTGGACGTCCCACAGGGCAGTGGGACAGCTCTTGGGAGGAGTAGTGCACAGCAGGCTCTGGCATTGCAGGTTTAAGGGCTGTCCTTGGGTTTTTCAGATCACTTCAGACAAAGTCAGGAGTGATTTAGCAGAGCTGATTGTGCCCTGAGGAACAAAAAAGAGTAACTGATTTGGGAGGATCTTTTCCCACTCTGTTTTCTGTGATACTGTTCCTGTTTCAATCCTCTGGGACCCAAAACTGTGCAGCGTTTTGTACCTCAGAGTCAGCCTGAGAGAAGGTTACTGAATGGAAAACAAGTTCATCCAAGAGTATGGGAGACGAGTCTGTAGAAGGTGCTGAAGTATTACTTGACATCATTAACTTGTGCTTTTAATCATAAGGTATGTACCTGAGAAACTTGATGGCATCCTCCTATTCCCTGGTAAAAATGGCATAAGAACATGTAAGAAAAGTAACTTCAGTCCCTTCTGCCCCATCTCTGTCACAGGTGCAATGGGGTAACAGATTAACAACTCAATGTTTTCTTTAGAGCCTCCCTTCTCTTCCCACGGGCAGCCACGTGTCCCCTGTCCCTGTATTACATGGAGAGGACAGCCCTTAGCTGCCACCTCTCCAGTTCTGCCAGAGCTGTGCCAATTAAAGAGACTTTTCTGTATTTATTATGGAAGAGTTACTTACACCCAGTGACATTTCTGCTGGCTGCTGTTAAAATCCTCTCCACTCTAAAGTCAGCAGCTTCACCTCAGAGTGACAAACAAAACTGCTACTGAAGAAAATGTCTCCTGAAGTGTTGAATGTAAAATTATTTAATGGTAAATAATACAGCCTGCAAAGTTATGCTGGGAAAATGGACTAAAAGGAGAAATCACATTTAATGTTCTTTGGGCTTTTGCTCTTTGCAGTTACAGGAATTGATCATGCACACTTAGTGAGAAGGGTAAGAAAACTCAAGGGAGACAAACACCAACACATCTCAGGAACAAAAAAGACAAAGGTTTCAGAAAAATGTTCTTTCCTTTACTTTCTAGTTGTTCTGCTTATTATTTGTTGTTTTGGTGATCGTGGTTTTTTTTAAAGAAACAATGCACTTCTTTTATCTTCCCCTCATTCTTCCTTTTCATCTTCTTTCTTAAATGTCTCATTAGTTTCTGCTGTGGAGTTGTGCAAGATGAAATGTTGTCAGCCTGTGCTGATGAATACCTCTCTGCAAACCTTACATAATCCATCCCAGCCCCAAATCAGGTTAGTGCAGAAATAGAGCTTTACACCTTTGAACTGCCAATTCTGCAGCAAAAAGCAGCCGCTGGCATTGAGGGCCAGGCCAGGCTGTGCCAGCACAGGCAGGAAGACATTGCACTAAGTTTTGGGACACAGAAATGAGGAGTTGCAGCCACTTATCCCATATCCTTTGGAAGTCCTCTAACAATTTTTAAACTCAGAATCAGGTGACATGGTGACAAAGGTGGAAAATTTCAGCATTTCCAAGACCATACTCAATAATGACACTAATTTTTCTAGTTCTCCACTTAACTCTTTGTTTTTCCTGGCTGACTCTGGGGCATAGCAGGCAGATTTCTGTGTAATTCCATTATTGCCAAGGGCCAGATTGTCAGCTGCATGTTTGAGTGAGGGACACAGAACCAGAAGGGACCCACAAGGATCATGCAAGTCCAGCTCCTAGGCTGGACAGGTTGCATCTGCAGCAGTGTAGATGCAGTTTAGGCTGACTCTATTGAGATTATCATCCTTTGTGCTCCATGCAGGAGCAGCTATCGTAGTTGGTGCATCCAAAGCCATCCAGGGAATGGGCTTTCACAGGAAACACTGACAGGGTTGCACTTGAATTTTTCGGGGTTACTCAAAAAAATGTTTGCTGGTTCCACAGCATCCCTAGGGAATCCCTCGAAACCAGACAGGGTGCTCATTATTTTTCACTGGCCATGACCACTGTTCTGTGTTAAGGCAATTTATTATTTCCATATTTGCTGTCAGAGAAGGGTTTGTTTTGTCTTATTTTAAACCTCCTTGAAGCCTGTGCATAAACATCCACCTGTTGCTCCGTGGCAGGTAAATAAGAATTGAGCCTTTTGTATGCTGTGGGAATAAGATGGAAATGCTGCACTGAGGATGCAAGCAAACAAAACAGGATTATTGATTGATCTCCTGAAAAATGTATGTGCATTTCTCCTGGACCTACTGTGAAATGAAGAAATCTGAGTAAATGCACATCCCTGAATCTCTCCCCTCTGCTACTTACCTTAGATATTTGCCTCCTCATATGTTAGGGCAGCAGCAGGAAAATGCATTAGAAAACAGAAGTACAAGTCAGGGCTGTAAGGAAGGAAAAACTCTTGGAGATGGTGCTGGAATAAATGATCCTCTCCCAAAATGGGAGTCTGGCTGCAAACAAGGAATCAGAGAGAAAACAGGGAAAGTGCTTTTCACAGAAGTAATCCAGGGAAATCATATGCTACAACTTTCTTGCAGGCCAAGCACTAATTTAATCACAGGAGATAAAATGTGTCCTATCTCTCTAGAGGACATGGGAAGATTACTGGCTCATTTTTTTCAGGTTAAGTGCATGTGCATAGGCCATACCTTATTTTCCAAATGCTTCCTGCAAGCAGAATACTTGGACTGGCTGCATGGTAGAGACCTGAGGACGGTTCAGGAAAAGGGCCATGTCCAGTGTGGAGCCAGAGGAGGCCTTGGAGGCTGCCTTGGTGAAGGCCTAGATTTCCAAATATTTCAGTTTTTCCTGCTCTGTGATGTGCCAGGTGCCAGAGCAAAGAACCTGCTTTTCTGTTCTCCATTTCTCTGTTTTTGCTGCCTCTCACTAGAGACATATTAGGTAACAAATACATAGACACACAGACACAGCTTCTCATTAAATGAAGAAGGACTAAGTAACTGCACATTATTGACTTCAGTGGTTCCCAAATGTACATCCTCAATTGCTTTTGGATCTGGGGAATCCCAGCTTTGGACATGAGCTTTGCCTGAGGTCTTCTCAAACATGAAGGAGCCTTTCAGTCAGAGCTGCCTTCAGCACTGGATATAATGGGATGCTTCTGGCCTGCTCCAGGTACTTTTGCTGGAATAAAAACCACAAGTCCTGTTTTATGATGTGCCTGTCAGCTCCTTAGTTGTAGGAAGTGGAAGGGGGCTGATGAACACCATTGGGATACTCAGAAGTTAAAGACCAGTGTTCTGTATTTAAGGCTCAGGAATGAGGGAGGGAGACAGGGCCAAAGGGAGAGTGAATGTGGCTGATTCCTTAGTGCTAATATTCCTCAGAGGGTGTAAATGGGCTAAAGGGACATTCAGCCACTTGGAAAGGAAGCTTTGAATAGAAGGATTACTGAAGGCTGAGGGAAGAAAAGCAGAGCAAGGCCCTGGTCCTGCCCCAGTCAGGGGATGCTAATGTGGCTCTCAGCTATTCAAAGCCAAAAAAGCAAGAGATGAGGAGGCTGTGCCCCCTCGGCAGGGATGCTCATGAAGAAGGGGAAACATTAAACCAATTTGCAATTGAGTCAGGCAAAAGGCATAAAGGAAGGAAACTGGAAATGAGAATGTAGTCATAAAGAGCAATGACCAGGTCAGTGCTATTTTTAGTTTTCATGAAGTTATGGTTCTGTTTAGTGAAGGAAAATGGGATAAATTCCTCTTTGCCATCAGGCAAGGATGAAGGAAAACTTAAACCCTTCTGTCTTACTTCTCACTTTCTGACTGAAATCTGCTAAAAGGTTGTTGTTTTTGTCCCTCATTTCTGTTTGTTCAGTCCAGGCCTAATATAAAATTACCTGCTATTTTTGTCATATGCTGGTGGTGTTGTTTCTACTGTCTATGAGAAGATGGAGATGGTTCTCCTTGAGTCAATTCACCCATCCGGAATAACTGGGGAGCTCATTCCCTCTTTCTCTCATTATTGAGTGCTTGGGTTGGTTTATTGCAGGTGCTGGCAAGTACTGCGTTTAAGGTGGGGCAAGTCACAGACTGCCACAAAAGCTGTGCTGAGGAGGGCATATAGCAGGAAACGGGAATGTGAGCCTGACACATCCATAGGGTGTTCAGCAGACGGGGTGGGAGAAGGACACTGCAGGACAGCACTGCTGCTGCACTGGGCACACACCGCTTGGAGCCAGGGGAGGCCTCCCAGGCATGGGAATAGCTGAGGGGGCTCCAGGGCTCTGTGACTCTTGCTTGTGTGGATTCCTCTCTTTTAGCACTCCACTACTGTATTTGAGTTTTCAACACACTAAATACCATTCTGGTGAATTCTGAGATGAGAACATCTCTCCCCGCAACTCAAATGCCCGTCTCACAAAGATTGTCAAAATCTAATTATGAGTAATTACCCTATCAGATGTCTCATCATTCATTCCTGTAATTGGGTTTGCAGGGCTCAAAGATTTCTGCTGAAAGACGTGTAAAATGATTCAGGTTTTTGATATCTGCCTTCAGAATGTTTGTGGTGATGTTTTGAGTCCAGAATCTCTGCAGTCGATGGCTGTGGCTGTAAGGGACACTGAGCACTTGGAGCACTGCCAGCATTCCAGAGCCATTTGTGTGCCCTGCCCGGGGGGGGGAATCCTGTGGTGGGCACCATCAATGCCATCCAGAGAGGAGCTTCCTGCTGGAGCTGGATGAAGCCTGTGGCATTGGCAGCTCACCCAGGGCAAAACTCCTCCAGGTTTGGGCAATGTGGGAGCCTTCCTTTGCTCCTTATTCCCATTTTTGCTTCAATTCCTGCTGAGCCCCTGAGTCCTTTTGCCTGAACACATCTGGGTCAGCTTCTGTCCTCATTTGGATGTTGCCTCAGCTCTGGCTTTAAGCAGGTTTTCATGAGAACAGCTGAAGGGAGAGACTGGCCCGGGAAGCTGCTGGAAGTAAGAACATTCACAGATCTTGTGGGTTGTGTAAGCAGAGGGGGCAAAAAGGACAGCAGTCACAAGAACAGCTCTCTTCCCTGTCTTATGGAAACAAACCTCCTTTCTTCTAGGGCAAAGCCATTCCTTTTTATACAGCAAGTCGGGCTGTTTTGTTGTTTTAATGGATTTACAAATTGAATTTGTTATTAGCAGTAACTCCACCATTGTGATGTTAAATGGCAGGAAATTGGCCTGCTCTGTTGCAGCCACCTCTTATTACAAGTACCTCTCCTCTTCTCTTCTGAGAGGCTGTGTTTTGAAAAGCCCAGAACAAGGACATCGTACAGAATCTTAGTTCAGTTCAGTTCAAAAGCTAAATTAGAGCAATTTGATCGTTTGGTTCTGATGATCACAGACTGCCAGGAGAAACATCTGAAATATCTGTCAGAGCCAAGGGGGAATGGCTTTAAACTGACAGAGGGTGGGTTTAGATTCAATATTTGGAAGGAATTGTTCTCTGGGAAGGTGGAGAGGCACAGAGTGCCCAGAGCAGCTGTGGCCGCCCCATCCCTGGGAGTGTCCAGGGCCAGGTTGGATGGGGCTTGGACCAACCTGGGATAGTGGGAAGTGTCCCTGCCCATGACAGGGGGTGGAATGGAATGAGCTTTGAGGTCCATCCCACCCAAACCATTCTGTGGTATTTGTAATTGAAAGACAAATCACAGTCTTTATTTAAGAACACCGGTGGAGGTTTTGAGGCTACTCAAAAGGGATTTTTGCTTTTATTTTTAGTGCTGGACTTGGCACTATAGGCACAGTCCTGTGGAATGACCTGAAGTATCTTTATCCTTCACAAATCAGAAAACCTGCCAAAATATGCTGGTTTGGTTCACTTTATGATTATTAGTCATTATTTCTCTAAACAGCTTCATTTTGAATGGACTGATGCTCTGCATAGGTTGAATTTTGAGGGCTTTGCTTAGACAAAGTTTCCAGAGTTACCCCAGGACGTGAGAGATTTCCTGAGCCCAGAGCCCTGGTGTCAGAGCAGCGGGGATCCTGTGAGGGAGACACATTGTGCCAAGGACAGCAGGGAGGTCAGCCCAGAGAACTCTGTGAGCTGAAAGCTCTGTAGGCAAAGAACACATTGCAAAAAGGCAGGAGCAAACTTCAATGAAATATCAGCAGAACAGCTGAAAACAAAACAAATAGTTATGAAATCTTCCATAATGGATTCATCTGGAATTGTGACTAACGTTCTGGTACTCAGGGAAAGAAACCTCAACTTCAAACTTATTATATTTTCTTTTGCACATGTGGTTTTCATAGGTGCTGGAATGAAAACATGAAGGCAAGCCTATAAACCTCGCTATATTTAAAGTTAATGACACAGAAATCTCAATATAGCTGGCTTGCCAAGAAAAAGATAAATTTCTGCTCGTCTTTACTTTTTGCCCTTTTTTGTGTTACTTTTGCTTTCTTGAGCAGATTTGGTCTTTGAACCAGTTCCCAATAAATGACTCTTCACGACACCAGAACTGCACGTGATTTCAGCTGGCACTGCCAGGCTCGGGCTCCACAGCACAGGACATGAAGTAAATCAGAAATAAAACTTGCCTCTTGGCTGGGCAGGCTTGTGGCCACTGCATTAGGTGTGTACCGCTGCTGACAGTGTGACTCTGATTTTGGAGTTAATAATGAGCTCAAACAGTTTGTAGCAATTTGTGTGTTTTCCTCCAAAATCTCTTGACTCTAAAGTGACTTTTTTATGGGGAAAAATACACCAAGTCTTCCTGGTGAAAATAAATTGGTAACATGACCTGAGTGATTCCTAATGACTGAAATCAGAGCACAAAGAAATCCTAGTGTCTGTATCTCAGTCACCTGCTCCCTGTGCAAAACTGTTATGTCTCCTGTGCTCTTCCATGGGTTTAAAATTTTTAAACTCATTGGACAAGTCCAACCAAAGCTTGCAAGGAAGAAAAGCAGAAGTCTCACAACTGATTATGTTGTTAAAAATTCCTTGAAATGAAGCAGATGGAAGTAAGTAACCTGCTCCAAGTCCAACCTACATACAAGACTCCAGTAAGGATTTTTTACTAGACATGAAAAATTTTATTTGGGCCAATTTGACCAATGTAGTCTGGGAAAAGACTCCACTGATGTGTCTACCAATCTACCAAAAGATACAAATCAATATAAACAAGATTTTATTGGGTCAGAAACAGCCTGGTTCTAAAAGGTTTGTATTGCTGTTTTGCAAGTCTTAAGGTTTTTTGTGTTGGTTTGTTTGTTTATTTGTTTTTATTTTTAGAGGTGATCTCGTTATATTTTGGAGAATTACAAATGTTTAGGTTTGGAACATTTCCTGATCAAAATCACAAACCCATTTCAGTCTACCAAGCTTCAACAAGCTTCACAGGAACTATGCCTGCAATTAGGATTACTTTACCAAATGCAGTGACCTCTGGAGCAAGCAGGGCTTTCCCAGTCATGGGCCATCGCTGTGATGCGTTTGGAGAGAAAAATATTTACTAAGGAGAAAGGAAATGACAGCACTTTGCTGAGTTAAAGGAACTATGTGTAAATAAAGATACCCTCTGCTGCCACAGCCCAATTATAACATTGATGTGCGTGATCTGAAAATTATATGCTGTGAAAATAATCCCCAGTTACAGATCCGCCTCTGACTGACTCTCCTTGATTTCAGACACACGGAGGATAATTGCATGCTCCAACAGAGATCTTAATTTGAATTATTCCAGAAGAAAAACCTTTATAAAGCAGATTTCACTGCAGGGCACTAAACCAAGCCTGTGAGGGACAGGGAACAGAAGAAGGGTCTGTATCATATTTCGTGACACCAGCTCCCAAGGTGAAACCCCATGGCTGAAGGCACGAGTGCCAGGCCTTGTCTGAGAGAACAGCAGAGCTCAGGCACAGGAGCATTTCTGCGATGGCTTTGTGGGTTTGAACACCCTTGTGACCTGTGCACCTGTAGGTGAACATCAGGCCCTGGTGCAGTGGGTGAGTTTCCATGAGAAAAAACCCATTAACTCTGCTTCGCAATAATTGCCATTATCAGTTCTCCATGTTTGGGCAAGGGAAGGCTTTTCTTTCTGGAAATATGGGCCAAATATTGTTACTTTCTTAAAAAAATCACTTTATTGGAAAGCAGCAATAACTGCAAACATCCCCAAACAACATGCCGGAGAGTTTCCTTTAATTGAAGGGATAAGAAAATAGTGTGCTCTTGCTGTCAGACATCGCAGTAAAGCTGGGAAAGCGTCTCTTGCAGGATTATTCCATTTTTGTGGTAATTTTGCAGGCATTTATGTAAGTGCATCTGAGCGACTCTGTGATTGGCAAGGCTGGGCTGAGCTGTGTATTTCCTGCCTGCAGCAGAGAAATCCTCGGGAAAGTAAATACACTGCCCCGATGTTTTCTGAGCATTGTTGATACTGCCAAATTACACGTTTTGGTGAACAAGCTGAGAGTTCAGCATGTCCCCTGAGCTTTTCTCCAGCTCTTTTAAAGCAGCACCTCTGTGTTCCCCAGCAGGGACTGGCTGTGAAGTTAATGTAGGACAAATCTGGGATGACTCACCGGCTGTTTGTTCCTGTGCATACATTGTATATTCATTACCCTCCCCTACAAGCTGGTCCCCGACCCCGCCGTTCTGAGTCAGGCTGATGTTTTGAAACGAGGTGGTTTTGTGGGGAAAATGAGCCTGCTGGTGGTGGTTCCATGTACTGACAAAAGGCTGGTTCTTCCCCTGGCTCGGGAAAGGAGCTGCTGCATAACAAATTGCCGGTGTTTGAACTCGGGAGAAAAAAGCATGGCAAGAACCTAATAAAAATATTCAGTTCGCTGCTTTTATAGACAGGCCTGACTCAGTGTGGATGTTCAGGCCTTAAAAGCACAGGTTGAGCTACTTGAAGCATTCAATTGTGATTCAAATTAAAAGAATAATTTGAATACATAACTCCAAAGCTGCAACCTGATCAAGCACTAAGGTAGGACTTGTAGCTGCCTGTATCTCTGTGTGGGATGCGCCTCCCCATCTCCTCTGGGCATTGTGTTTCCCCTCTGTGTGGAAAACCACTCGATAGCAAACATCCCTGGAGCAGAGAACGTTGGTTTGCTTTATTTAAAGCAGAGATCAGTGGGACCTTGTGGAAGGAGGGGGGAGCTCCTTCCCTTGGAGATTCATGGGATTTACTCGACAGTGACCAAGAAACTGGAGATTGCTGGGAGGTGCAGAGCCAGTTTTGTAAGAAATTGGTGAAATTTTCCATTGCTGGGTAGGAATTCTGTGTATTTTCCTGGCCATTCAGGAGATGATGGAGGTGGCTGGGAAGGACAGGCTCCCTGCATGGGGAGGGAACTCAAAGCTCCTGCACCAGGAGTGCAGGACAGGCCTGTGCTGTTCAACGTGTCACCTTATCTTGGGATAGGGCTGATCATTTCCTCCGTTGTGTTTCCCAGGAACACTGCACTGTGATCAAGGTTGGGCTCAAATGCTGGAGTCCTGTTTGAACTCAATCCTCTTTGAACTGTGTGACCTCTGATGAAAGCTGGGGAAGTTTGGAGAGGAAAACAGCTTATCTTTTCCTTCTCCTTGCTGGATGGGTGCCCTTATTTTGTTTCAGATCATTCAGCTTTATTTTTGCCAGGGAAAGGTTATTTATTCAGTATTCAGATGTTTGGTCAGCTAATTAATTTTTTATACGCAGGAGCTTTAAATATTACTCTTTGAAATGCCATAACGAACCACTTTTTTCTTTTTTTTTTCTCTTTTTTCCTGGCCAATGTACTCAGCTCTCTAGTCATGACCTTCTCTCTAAAGTTGCCTAGAAGAATAACCTAGGAGAGATCTCCAACTTGTGGGTGTCAGGTGGGACAGTTTATGAAGCTGTTTCTGTTACTGATACTGGAAGGGGGGCATCCCTTTCGCGACATTTCTAATGTTTAATACACTCAGCGTTCAGCGTGTGAAGGATGTGTGCCTGGCAGAGCACACAAGGCCACAGTGGTCAGAGGGGAAGCCAGGGGCTCTCCTTGCCTGCTGCAGTGTCCTCCTGGTTGTGCAGCCTTGCTGCCCTTGCACATGTACCCCCCACTGGTGCTGCTCCAAAGTGGAAACAATCCCCTGAACCCCTGGGCTGCACAGAGCCTTTGGCTGAGGATGAACTGCTGGCACTCCAGTGCAGTGATGGTTTTGTGTCCTCCTGTTACCGCTGGTGGAGCTTCACCAGGTACAGCAGTGCTGCTCTTTTGGGCAAGGTCTATGTGATGCTGAAATGAACTAAATTAGAGTGGTTTTTTGTTTCCTGTGTATTCTCCTTCAGGCTTGCTTCCATTTATTTTCCTGTATGAGGAATGTAGAAAAAGCAGTAGCACAGTCTTGCTCTCCTTGTTTTCCACCAGGCCACAGAATGCCCCTTTCTTACAAGCCTTTTTGGCTGAATTTATCCTTTCCAACTTCTCTTGCCTTCATTTAATATTAACCCCTAATTAATGTTTCTTTGGCGGTTCTCTGGCAGAGTAATTTTGTTTTACCCAACACCCTCCATCACACTGCTGTTTTCTGAGTTCAGACCTGCTGGCTGCAGGCTCCAGAGTGAATAAAGGAAGGTTCTCTGTCACGCTATGCTTTGAGCTGCCATTCCCTCCCCTCCCCACAGCCTGCTCCCCAGGCAATTCATTTCACACATCTCCACGTGGAAGTTGGGAGCTGCTCTGCAGAGCAGCACTTAGTTATTGCCTCACGTCCTGTTGTTATTTTGACAGATGTGCTCTGGTGTCCTGCACACCCACCCCAGGTATCTTCCACTCCCAGTTCATCACTCTGAGTGGTGTTTGCTGGGGTTTTACAGCATTCCTCTCTTCCTGAGCTGCAGGTGCTGGGGCAGCTGTTCCTCATGGAAGGCAGTGGGATATCGGTGGCTGATGTTAAGGCAGCAGAATATCAAGGGCATCTTCGTACAAGAACAAGATGACCAAGACACTTTTTTACAGTGCCTGTGTGCCTTAATAACCAGCTGTGTTCAAAAGTATCTGGAAGCCAGTCCCCTGACTTTCACTCTTTATATCGTTTATGTGGTTTTGTTGGTTGTACTTGATTATTCCTAAAAACGAGACAAGACCTGGAGGTCACAGCCCACATTTGGGGGAGCTGAGCAGGGCCCCTGCTTTTACCTTTGGGGCTGTTTCACATCTCGAGCCCAGAAGCTGTAGCATTGACAGAGCACAGGGACTCGCACTTTTGTGGAGTGCAGCAGTGGTGTCATGGACAGTCCGGGTTTTTTCTGGGTGTTCTGGGGCAGGTCCCTGAGCTCTGTGCTGTCCCTGTGCCTGGTGCAGGGTGTGCAAACATCCTCCCCCGGGGGCCGGTGCCGCAGCCCGTGTCACAATCCAGCGTTAACATCTCCAAACTCTGGCAATCTACCAGGGAATAAATGCCATCCCACCACAACAGAAATTCTGTATGCAGACACACGCTTTGCTAGGATATAATTGGTGCTATTGCTCTACTTTCCAAATACTGCAGTCAAATACATTCTTGTGGAAAAAGAAACTGATGAATCTTCAATAGCAGGAGAGGCTGAGCCCATCAACAGACTTTTAATGAGTATCAGGCTGCATTTCTCCTCTTGCAGGGCTGCTCAAACACGGGCTTGCCCAGGGGGCATTCAGGATCCAACACATCCACTTACAAAAATGCGTTTGTGGTACCAGGGAATGGAGCAAAGTAGAGAAGAAAGAGAAAACTGGTGCGTGAAGCCCCTGCTGTGTATTCAGAAAGGAGCTTGCAGGGATACAGCACAGGGAAACCGGGGGCTCCAAACGGAGCTTTCTGTGTGCTGGAGCCTCCTTAGCAGCACTTGTCATAAATCTGTATTTTTAAAAAATACTGAGCCTGTTTGTCACCTTGCAGCCAAATATCTCGAGTGCTGTGGCAGTATAAACCAATTTGGTTCAGTATTTACAACCCTTCTCTAGTCAAATGTTTATCTCATAGAAAAATGGCCTTACAAGTCTGGAAATGCATGGTTGATGTAAACTTGGTCCTGTGATTTTAAAGCCTTATCTTTAATTTTAGCTTTTCTAAGAACTTCAAATAGCTCTTACCTTATATTTAATCTCACTGTATCTTGCTGTACTGTGGGGGTTTGTGGTGGTGTTCAGTTTCTATCTTTGCTGGGAACAAAGGGAAGTGCTGGAAAATGTGCCCAGCACAGGAAAGCTGTGGATGCATTTCAAGGTTCTCCTTCTCTCCTGAGCATTGTGTGCTTTTCACCACCTTTTGGCTTTCTTGCAATTCATTTTGTATGTTTACTTACAGCCTAAAAAAATTCCACGGATAATTTTTTGACTATCCAAGCCATAGAGGTGGTTTGGTTGGATGCCCTGGATAGACAAGGTCAATCAGTGTCCATGTAAAGCTGGTCAGACCGCCAAATGTCTTGGAGCTCAGGAAATCACACCATCAGTCAAGGAAAACCAGTTCCTGAAACATTTTGTTGCTCTTTTATTAATTCAAATGTCATTCCTCTTTTAATTCACATATTCCCAGCTAATGTTTAATTAGGACAGGTATTCTGGGGTTGCTGTTTTTAATTTTCTTCTAGCTGTGTTTCCACTTCTGTAGAAGTTTCACTGCTGGTTTTACTTTCACAATTGATTGGAAAGGTTTATTTTCCTTTAATGTTAGTCTTTAAATACTTGCTCACAGCAGGAGCTCTGAAATGTGTATTATCTTGGATAATACAGTCCCCAGTGCTGGATCCAGAGAGGGATCTCCTGCTACATACATCCCCAAACACACACAGGTGCTTTCAGTATTTTTGCTGCTTATCTTAAAGTATTATTTTTATAATTATTTTGATCATTACAAAAGTACAGATAGCCCAGGAGCCACACAAAGCAGCCATCAGGAAAAGACAGATTCATTGGCAGCTATATCAGAGTCCTGTGTCTTTGGCATGGGAAGTTACTGAATGTGGCCACCACTCAGAAGGCTTTTTCCCCTATGGATATGGAGTGGGAAGTGAATGGGTTTTGAGCTCCAGACCAGGGGCTCATCCTGGTCTGCAGTGGTTCAGTGAGGGGAAGATCTGTCAAGCCACTAAATGGCAACACCTTGCAGTAAATCTAGAAGAAAAACCCCAACATTCATACAGATCACAAATTTTCAAATCTTACTCATGATAGCTTTAACAGAACTTGGGGTAAGGAACAAGGTATTTGTTAAGACTTCTTGTCTTGACACATTTTTAGCCTTCACCCATTATTGTGGTGTCTCTAATGGCAATTTCAAAGGCAAAAATATAATTTAATATTAAAAACTTGATCAGCCAGCAGTCCGAACTCCTTCCTGGGGTGACTTTCATAGTGTTATGCCCGGAAAAAAACCCGATTAGTCTCAAGAAAGGATAAAAACTCCAAAGGTCTCAGGGCTATTACTTCACTGTTACACTCAGCTGCAACTCCTCCAGGGTCTTCCCTTCCTTAGCAGTGGCTTGGGAAGTTCAGGCCTGGGGGAAAGTGTCTGGATGCTTGGGTTCCTTTGTCCCTCCCTGGGTGTGAGGTCAGCAGGGGGGAGCTCAAAGCACTGTTTCCCTTTCATCCCCATAATCCTGTGTGGACACGAGCTTTCCTCACCTTTAGATTGGAAAATTGACAGCTCTGACTGTGCCAAACTGTGGCACCTTGCTCCAGGCTTGTCTGAATTCCAGGGTCAATGCAGCTGGGAAGACAAGAGACAAAATATTGAGCAGAGGGAACTTTCCCTTTGACAGAACTTGACAAGTGCACTTTAGTGCTTAGTTGGGATCAAACAAGGCAGAAATGATATTGGAAAAAATATTGATGGCTGTAGGGGCCAATGTAATTTGTCCACAGTTTGACTGCAAACGTGGAGCCGATGTTGTGTTGCCCAGGTTGTGGGTACCTCGTGCTTATTTGCATACAGATTTGACAATGTGATTGTGTACTGACAGAAAGCTCATGGAAAGAGAAAGATGTGGCTAAATCTGCTTCTGTATTCCAACTAGAATTTAAATCTCCCATTTTGCAGCAGCAGATTTGATTTTTTTCATTCCACAGAGCATACCTGGCCAGCTAGAAGCCTTGGAGCCAAATTTATTCTGTCTCTCCTATAATGCAGACCCTGAGCAAACTGAATGAGTGAAGGTCAGTTCACCTGTAATTCAGCATTTAACAATATGTTTTGCATAATAAAAAATAATCTGCAAGTGAGGAAATCATGAAGAAAACAAGTGCAACTGCATCAACAGGAAGCGATGCCCGTTTTCATCCTGACTGCAGTGGATCAGGACTCAGGGCAATCATGAATACATTTGAAAAATTTCCTCTCCTTGTCTGCCCTACTTTTCTGTTTCATCATCATTGAAAAGCCTCAGCATCAGGCTGATTTTGGAGGCACTTAGCAGCTAAGGATTGGTGTCTGATAGGGAAATATGCTGGGGAAAGGAGAAGCTGAGCTGTTCTCTTGAAATTCTGTCCTGAGTTAGGGTTTCCATCAGAATCATGATAAGGGTCTGAAATGAAGTGAAAAAAAAATGGGTTACAGGACAAAGGTGCCAGTGTGAATCAGCAGAATCTCTTTAAGCAGAGAGAGTATTGGAAGCGTGGTTGGGTTGTTTTTTTTGTGGTTTGTTTTTTNTTTTTTGTTTCCCATTCATAATAAGTATCACTCTCATCATGGTAGAGATGTCAAAGGAGTGACAGGCAGGAATAAGTGTTAATTAAAACAGGATTTGGAATAATCAGGAGGTTCTTTCATATCTGCTGCAAATGAACCTTCCCTTAAGACCCATTTTGGTTTGATTCACTCGACTATTGGCAATTACTTATAGTGGATATTTCACTGTGATACGGTGCCTGAAATTTAATCAATCTGTGATCAAACTTTGTGCTGTCAATACTCTGAACTCACAGACTTGACATGAATGAACATCTGTGTGCTGAAAATTAGGACTTAGGATTTGGGAATGAGTGGTTTTCAGTCCTTGTGGGTCCCTTCTAACTCAGAATATTCCATGATTCTGTGACTCCCTGTCTGCTGGCAAACCTGGGAATGGAACAACTGACATGCCAAAAGCTGCGTTTCGTTTCCTGGAATTATTTAGCAGGTTCTAGAAGCAGGTGACAGCCTTAACTTTTAGGGAAAAGAAACCACATGAATATTTACAGGATTGCTTGGGGGAAAAAATCTAATTGGTTGTTGAGTAGAATTTGATCCCAAATTGAAGAGACTTTGAAGTTTGTATGTGTACAAACACACAGAGGTTTGTGTGGATGCACAGATACATACAGCTGTAGAGAATCTGGAGTGGTGTGCATGTACAGATCCTATAGGTGTGTGTTTGTGCTCAGGTGTGCACACATTCCTGCAGGACAAACCCTATTTATCATCTCAGTATTTAACAGAAAGGCTTGTGCAGTTCCACATCAGCCCAGGAGCCTCCTTTGATCTGAGAGCTGCTGCCAGTTGTTGGGAGTCGTTTTGGAAGCTTTGTGAGCTGTGCGTATCGAGCCATGATAACTCAGGCTTATTTTTGTATCATCAGAATGTTTAAGCCCTCAAGTTCTGTTAAGCTGGTGTTTTGCTCTCCCCAGATGAAATCCCCCTTGAAAAAGCTAATTTAGCAGCTGAAGTGGATCATTGTACAGAGCGTTAGGACCATCAGTGGTAATAGCAAATGGTAAAGCTGGAATTCAGGCACCGGTATCCCTTAGGGTTTGGTTTATTTTACAGCACCTGCAGAAGCTCCTCTGGTGAAGGAGCAGAGTTTTGTCCGTGCTGGCAGCACTGTGGCAGCAGCAGTGCTGGGGAGGGCAGGAATTGGCATCAGCCCCCAGTGACTCTTCAGTGAGAGGCGCTGGCTGGAGCCTCCTGGCCAAGTGGCTTCTGGGGAGGATAATCCCCCCCTGTTCTGGGCTTCCAGTGGAGATCCAAACCCCAATTACAGAGACTTTAAAGTGTTTTCTATGGCTCAACTTCAGTTTTACAGCTACTGCTGTGCTTTAACAGCAAGCTGGGAGCTAGAATATAAATACTGGCTTTTCATTTCTGGAACACGTGCACTTTGATAGAGTAATTTATTTTTATGGTTTAAGAGTTTGACATATTCTTTTAAAAAGGAGCGAACTGGTTGAATGATTCCCTCTCTCCCACATGGGAAGGCCTCACAGTATCAATCCTGGGTTGAACAATGTTCCCCCAGGGACCAACATCCCACCATGGGCATGTCTGAAGGGAAAAGCTTTTCCTAAATATGAAAAATCCTAAAACCTTGGTAAAGGCTGGGAAATAAAGGAAGACATCAGTACTTCATTCTCATTGTCCAAGGAGTTTAGCAAGGAGCAGGAAGCAGCCAAACAAGTACAAAATGCTGTAAGATCACTTTGTAATCAAACTATCTCAGATTTAAGAAAAAATATTGCAGGATTTCACCAACCTATTTTTTACCAAACAATTCTCCACAGTGTTTGTTGGGTGGAGTTTGCAGGATTGCATCCTTTGGTGTTCTCAGTATTGGGAAGACTGAACTGAAGGCACATTGAGGTTCTTGGCAAGGGAATTTCCTATGGTATTTACAAACCCATCTCCTTCCTGAGCATTTCTGTTTGTGTGGGTTTTGGAAAGGTGTTGGTGATACCCAAAACATTGTATTGGCTCTTTACTTTGCAGAACAGCAACATCACAGAAAATGAGGTAAGCCCAGACAACAATCTTAGTAATTACAGATTGATTCACCCCGAGTGGGTGAAGTGAAGATTCAAGGTAGGAGGGTTCAGTAATTATTTGAAACACTGAACTGCAAAAGCTGCAGCACAAACTGGGTGCAACATGCCTGAGTGACAGAATGAATCCAGTGGGTTTTCTCTTTTAGAAACAGCATGTCATTGGTGGTGCTGGTGAATTCATAATTCCCAAGCACAGATCATTAAAACATTTAGGCCAATCATATTTAAAATAGGTTGTAACACCAACACTTTGGTTACTTTCTGATTCTCTCAGTGTGAAAATGAGAACATTGTGCTTCCAACATATCTGGGATTCTCTCAGTCTTGTTTGAGCAGGTGAAACTCTGGAGGAGAGTTTTGGCATCATTTTTCACCTGCTGTGGGGGTCCTACTTTGGGTTCTGGTGCAGGGGATGCTTATTATCAAAGGACAAGAAAACACATCTGTTTAGCACACTGTGACAGAGAACAGACTCCCTTTTCCTGATCTCTGAACTACAAATTTGAGCAGGACAAATGTGTCCCTTCTCATTGCCTTTACCCAGAGATAAGTGACAGTAAGGTAAATGCAAGGGGACTGAAGGCAAATGCAACTGATCCCAAGGATCAGCTGCCTGTTGTTTCTGCAGCACTTTGGAAATTCACAGGTCTATATTTATTTATTTTCATAAATTGCAAATTGTGAACTCAACCCAACACAGTTCTAAACACCCTCCTGTGGGTTTTCCCTTAGAAAGCCCTGTGTGTAATTTTGAGCTGAGGCTGTTTCCCACTCTCTTTCCTGTGTGTTCCTTCTCAAGGATGCCTGTTGAAGGTCCTCAGCTCTAACACTTCCCCCTCTCCCTGTGATGGGATCCAGTTGTCACCCCTGGGTCAGAGCAGTCTCCCTCTCTGCAGCCCCTTGTTGTGGGAGCAGGATCCAGCATCTCCCCATTGCATTTTATTATGGGCTGTTGCACTCAGAGCCTGCTTTGAGAGGGGTGGCTCTGGTTTCTCCAGTGGATCTCCATTTTCCATTCTATTGCAAAAGCTTGCAGCCAAATTTCAGTGCAGGCTGAACTGGGTGTGCAAAATGCAAGTAGAATTACAGTTGTGGAGAAGGCTCTACACAAATAATTTGGCTATTCAGGGGCATAATTACCCAGACTGCAATCCCAGAAATAGCTGCTATACACAAATCAGTCCAAATGCTCTCTACAAAGCTGCTCCTCATCCTCCTAAGCTGGTTCATTATGGAGCCGCAACAAAAACCATCTTGAGTGGCACCCATGGATGCAACTCTCCTTGCTGAGAAACCATGTGGAAAACCACAGTCTTAATTACATCTTCTTCTAAAAGTACACTAAAACACTCATAAAAAATTAAGACTGTTTTCAAACTTGTACCACAATACCACTTGGAAAACGCTACATAAAAAATATAATTCAAATGCAATTTCTATCATAGGACACTTTAAAATACACATTTATTTAAATGGCTTGACTGCTCCTTTTCATAAAGCAGGTCATACCCAAAAAGGATTATTATGTCCCTTGGACATGTATGGAGCCAGTGTTTCACACAAGGGTTTTAATGGTAAAAAAATGAAAATTCTTCAAAGCTTTGGCGTATTGTAAGTGGCTGAATGACTGGGTTTGTCTGTATTGGTAGCTGGTGGAAGAGGGCTGGAAATGAAATTGAGGGAAAAATAAAAGAAAGAAACATTAAAAGATGCAAAATATGGGACATCCCCCCCCTCCCCCACTAAAAACAGGAAGGAGAGACCCCTTCCTGACTGAGATGTTCATCATCTCAATCAGAGGGTGTAGTGCCTGCAAGCCAGGAGTACACTTTGACTACTTCTATTTTTAATGTTTATTTTCTGAGGGCCTTATTCTGATACAGCAGATGTGAATTCTGATCTGCTATGTATGGGACCTGATCCCCACAGCCAGGCTTATCATCAGAATGGTGCCATCAGGCACAGGAGTGTTACAGCCTTCCGAGAAGGACTAAATGATCCATTATGTTTTGGCAACTGCAGCCTCATTTCCTACCTGCTGCTCCTTCTGTGGTCACTCTGAAGCAATTATTTCAGATAATGTGGAAACAGGCCATTGATGAGAGTCCATCAAGAAATCATTATCTCACTAGAAGCAATGTACTGGTTGTTAAACAGAATTGGATGGTGTGGATGCAAAAATATTTTTCTTACTTTAGATTTTTTTTTGATGGGGATGGGCAGGGCAGAAGGGGCTGCAGGGCTGTCCCGACATTGTCTAAGGTGTGGTAGCTGAGGCTGCAGTGCCACACACTCCCCTTCGTGCTGCCCATGGCCTTGGATTGTGGCTGTGCAGCCAAGGGCCTGGAAGTGCTGACAGAGGAGCAGCAGCAGCTTGGGCTGGTACAGATGAGAGACAGATTTAGTATCTATCTGTCTGTCTGTTTATCTATCATCTGTCTAACATCTCTCATCTACTATCTCATCTATTTATCAGTCATGCCTTGCACATGGCAGAAATTTGTTCCTGCAACATCCTGGGGAAAAAATCCTGACCTGGCTCTGAAGAGCAGCTCTAGGGAATCTGTCCAGACTGAACTGCTGAGGAGGCAGGGAAAGCCAGGCAGGATTTGACTGGGACAACTGGATTATCATCTAAATGATAAAGTAACAAAGGAATTAGTGCTGTAATATTTTATTTTAGTCAATGGCTTATTGTGGACATCTCATGATTTTGTATCAGTGAACTATCAGGCAGAAATAGCTGGGCACGTATATGAGGTGCAAGGGATAGAATGTGTGCAGCTGCTCCCTAGGCAGATTCCCACTCTAATTTTGGATATAATTTTAAAACTTTATTTATCTTACAAACAAGTTATCAACCCAAATATTCCAGATATGTTTCCCTTTTATAAATCTGTAACTCTTACTGACTTCTCCCCCCAGTGCAGCTGATGTCTTTAAGCCACAGTGTCTCCCCAGTTCTGTGGTGTGGATCCCATTCCATGTGTGTGGAGCTGACCACCAAAATGTGTGGTTATGTGCTGAGGTGACAGTCCATGAAAAGAAGTGATAGTTATTGTTTCCTCATCTCTTCAAGAGACAAAGAACAGGGAAAGCAGGAAAACTTTGGTTGAAAACAAAAGTAGACTTTTAAAAGAGCTTGACATAAAATATTCCTGGAACTTAAAGCTCCTTCCCCAAACATCCCTCCCTCCCTCCCTCCCTCCAGCTCTGCCCCAGGCTGGCCTGTGGGGGTGGATCTGGTGCCCTCCCGCTGCCACAGGAGTGCAGGTAGGGAATAATTACTGACCCCTTCCCCACACCTCGACACAGCGGTGACTGCACTGGCTTGTCTCCTGAAGGGATCCTCACTAACCCACACTAAGCCCTGACCAGAATAAAGGATTTCGGGCCTTCCCTTGCCACCAAGGGCTTTAATCAGGACAAAGTGGCAATGCCAGAAACATTCCTGATGGTAAAACAAGGCAATGCAGCAACTCAGCCTTTTTTTTTTTTTATTTTAAAGATGTTCCCCCTTCCCTTTTAATATTGTCTTCAGTTTGATAAAGTAAATGTGTACTGCCTTGCCATTTCAGTTTTCTCCAAGAAAACTTTCTCTCTTTTTTCTCTGGCTCTCAGTTACGTGTGCTTGTAAAAACCTCCTTGTTTAAAGGCCAGGGTTGCTGCTGAAGAAATCCTATGGAACCTAAGCAATGGGTTTGTGCAGATTGAGGCACAGTATTTCCCAAAGAAACAGGCTACAGTTACAAATTAAGCAGATTTTGGTGCCTTTCTAAAATTAATTAAAACAAACAAAAATTTAGAATGTCAGCCCCTTCTGTCTGCAGAAGCAGGTGAGGAACCCAAGAGTGACACCCATGGCACATTCAGCACAAGACCTACAGCAATTCCAAGCTGGGAACACAGTCCAGGTCAGGAACAAACATTTCCCAAAGCTCTTACCGGGCACTGGGACAGGCACCAGAGCACAGCCATCCCAGAACTCAGTAATAAAATGGGGTTTTCTAGTGTGTGGTCCCTGGGTCGTGCATGGGAGCTCCCCCCTTTAGGTGGTACAGGTTGGTTTTGTGTCACTCCCTTGAAGTTCTGAATTCAGCTGCTGGCAGGTCAAGGAGAAGAGCAGAATTCCTGAGGACACTGTCACCCCAAACAGGCACCATCTGGCACAGTCACCCCGGGCCTGTCCCTGTGTCCAGAGTGTCCTCAGCAGCTGCTCCCTCCCAGCTGGCAGCCCTGGCCAGGGGACAAACACATGGATGGGGCATGCACAGCTGTAGCCTGAGGCAAGGGCAGGGATGACCAAGACCAGAAGGGGAAAACCTCTTTATTTTGAGAGCAGCCCAGAACGAGGGTAGCTGACACTGCTCCAGCTGTGAGGGAAGGTCCACACCCCCTCTGAGCCAGTGCCCAGCTCAATGCCAGGGATCTGTCTGGGCACAAAATCTGCTCTCAGAGTGCTGGGTCTCACCCTGGGACACCAGCAGTGCTCACAGCTCAGCACAGGGCCTTGTTTAGTCAGCAGAGCTAGGCAAGTGCTGAATTAGGGCTTTGCTGTCATGACTTCACCTGCCAGTGAAGAACATCCCTCATACCTCAGTTCTCTCCTAAAGGAAAAATACAATATTATCTCAATTAAACAAAAGCTTTTTTCTGCAGCTCTGTCATTCCAAATGGGGCAGGATGACAGGCAGATCAATGTAGGTCCTGTAAATCAGAACAAGTATTCAGAATTGTTTCAGAGAGAGGAAAAACCTTTTCCTCCACCCAGTGTCATTTACAATTCATGGCTGGGAAAAAGCAGGAGGGGGTGTTTGTGTGTGTGTTGCAGTAAACTACTGTGGATTGTCAACCCTGGGCTCTTCTGTTTTTCTTGGATGAATAATATTGGATATCTGATCCAAACAGAATCCATTCAGAATTGCTGGAGCGCTGCACAAAATAGGGGTGTGTTGATAAATGTGTTTTTTTTCCCCTTGTTGGCAAATCAGTGTGGTACAAAGATGGGAGCAGGAAAGGATAAACACACGTACGGTGATTGCAGCAAGCAGGTGCAGGATAATTCCCAACACAGCTTGTAAAGGCTGCTGCCATTTGAAGGTGTCAGCACAGTAATGGGAGATGGATGGGAGCAATACTTGCTGGGGCTCTTGCCAAAAGCACACATTGCCTGAATCCACACTATTGATGCTGCTCTCTGCTCACCTGAGCAGCATTAGAGAGCAATGTGGAGAGGGACACTGGGGTGCTGCTAGGGAGTCACATGGGATATTAATTGGGAGCTCAGCATGGGCAGGAAGGAGTCGGTTTTATCCACTATAAATACATGGATTTGATATGTAATGGGTATATAAAGGTAAGAACGGATGGAAGGGAGAACAGACCTAGGAATGGAGAAACAAAAGGAAAAAAAGCAGGAGAGTCAGCTGGAAGGAAGGAAAGAAGGACAAACAGAAGAAAGAATGAATAGAAGGAGGAAAGAGGGACAGAAAGGGACACTAAAGGGCAAACAGAGGGAGAGACAGATGGAAATATGACTGATGGAATAGAGGGATGGAAACAGGAGCAAAAGGAGGAAGGAAGGAGTGGAGAGCAGAATGAAGAACAAAAGGATGGAAAAGAGGATGGAAGGGTAGAAGGAAGAACATGTATAGACAAAGACAGAAATAAGAAAAAATAGATGGAAAGACAGATGGAGGAACAGAAGGAGGAAGGACAGAGAGAGGGAAGGGAAGAATAAAAACTGATGTAAAGATAGATGGGAGAAGAACAGAAAGACGGACGGAAGGGCAGAAGAAGGAAGGAAAACCGGAAACAGCAAACTGCAAGAAGATTATCACCTCCGTGCCTTGTAGGTCCTGCCCCACCCTGCTGTGGTGCCACAGGGGTGAGGCTTGTCCCTGATGTGATGATCTGCCAGGACCTGGGAGGGGCTTGTGCTACGGGAGGCAGCAGCAAAACGGTTTGAACCTGATTTGCAAATGTTCTCACGTTTAACTTTGTTAATAAGTTAACAAAGCCCCGGTGGTAATGGGAAGGTTGTGCAAAGTGTTTCAGCACTGGCTCTGTCACGGGAGAGCCGCACAGAATGGTCTGAGGAGAGAAGAAGCCTTTGCTGTCTGTGCCCCAAGCGTTGCCTTCCCCCAGCAAACCCAGAACCTTGGCACTGGTTACAGTCTGACACAACCACCCCGGGAGCTGGGGAAGGAGCAGTGAAGGCAAAACCTGCAGAGGAAAATTTGGATCCTGGATTCAAAAATTTGCAGTGCTTTTTAAATGTGTATTGCAGTTCATCCCATGGATAGTCTGGTGAGAGCAAGAGTGACCTGTTTGCTTCAGCTCTGAGCCTGGCTCTGGAGAGCTGGGCTTAGTTCACAGCTCAGCCACAGGCTAAAATGTTGGACATGACGTGTGCCCTCTTCTCCCTTCTCTAACAAGAGATTATTACTTCAGTGCCTCACACTGGTGAGAAAAGACAGAACTCATTAACCTCCCTGTGTTCTCAGACACTCTGCTCAAAAAGGTCACATATAAATTACAGTAAAAAAGTGGCTATTTTAGGGGATTAGGTTGAGTTAACACACCAGGAAGTATTCATATTAAAATGAGCAGCTGGCACTAGATCTGCTACCAGCACCTTGAGAAACTAAATAAATACCTCACAAACTCCTTCATTTAACATCTGGTGTTGGTTATATCATGGATGCACTGGAGCTGTAAATCCTGATCGCAGTTCTCTAGAATCACAATAAATTGTCCTTTTCAGCACACCCAGCTCCTGCAGAGACTTTGCTGCTGTCAACAACCACTACAGAAAAGGGATTTTGAGGCCATGTGCCATGTCTGCCCTCCTGGCCTGAGCTGGCATTGGGTTCCAGAGGGCATTTTGTCCCTGGGAAGTACACTGGGATACTCATCCAAAAACACCCTCCAGCAACAGCACTGTGGCACTTTCCTGTGGGCAAATCAAAACTTGTGTCTGAACACGAAACAGAATTAGCTCCACTTTTATTGCAGGTAGCACAGATAAGAAAGGCAAGGGAAGTGAGAGTATTAAAGAATATCTTTAAACTTTTTATCCCAATAATGCCATTTTGTACGAGAAATCAAAAAAGATTTACAGTGGGCAATAGTATTTATGCATTTATATACACATAAATATATATATATAAATTTGTATACAAATAAATATATATTATGTGTATATACACATATATATAGATGTGTATAAACACACACATATATATAAAAATATATATAAAATTGTATTTATGTGGAGATGTATAAAGCAAATTATTCCATTTTTCCTCTTTTGAGTTAAACATCCCTTGTTCCTTTCCTGATCCCCTATAAGCATTACCCCTCTCCTCAGGACCTCTCTTTGACCTGCAGTATTGCTTAGCTACATTTTTTTTTCCAGGAGCTGGTTTTTCCATTAAAGCCAATTAAATCTGTAACCCAACTTCATTGTCATTCCTTATAATTTTCAGGGTCTCGCAATTTTACTTTCTCCCTGAAAGGGTCTCTCATGAGATTGCAGAGCAATTCCATTTTTATTAAAGAGAAAATCTTTGAAGATATCATGCAAAGATTGAAATGATGGATGGGAAAAGCTAAACAACCCAACACTTCCTCTTATTTCAAAGCCTTGTGAGCTCTCTGATGCTTCAGTTGTGATGATTTCATGCTTGGAAGCAGAAGGACTGATGAAGACATCAGCCCAGAGTCCAGCCCTGGTTCTAGGGATTGCTGTATCTGAAACACCAAAGCAAAACACTTTTCTACTGCTTTTTCAACTGGTATTGGTCTATCTCTAACCAAAGTCTCTTCTGCTGTAACTATTTATGTAACACAATTTAATGACCATTCAGTGTCCCAGTGAAAAAAGGGACTTCAACACACGTATCCACTGCTCTTCCCAGTGCCATATCCACCTCTGCCAGGGAAAAGAACCACCAACAGTTCAATGGGAAGTGAAAGCAATGACACAGTCTGATGGCAGTAACAAAACCACACTTAAAACGGGTTTGAACCAGAGTTTCCCACTGCTCTCCCTCAAAAATTCCCATCTCCAATAAGTACCTGCTGCCCACTTGCTTCCAAGTGAAATTCTCAGGGATACTCAGGCTGCACAGTAGAAGTTGCCAAGGAAACTGGATTCACTTATGATATCACATGTTCACATTTCACATGTTGATTATTTCAATCTCCTTTTTTTTCTCCACCCACATACACCTTAAAATTAGTATTGTCCTTTATGGTCTAATCACCACACTGGCATTGCCATTCAGGACAGAAAAGTAGATCTGCTACCTGAATCCAAGTTTCAGCCACTCTCTTTCTCAAAGCAAGACATTAAAAACACCTTCAAAATTACTTTGTCAGTAGATTACTTCTTGAGGAGCCCACCTTGCATTTGGTTTTTCTGCACCTTTGAGAGAGTCTTACCTGGCTGAGCCTTGCAGCAGGCTCCCCCCAAAGCCACGGGATGCAGCTGGGTCAGGATGGATTGTGGCCTCTGTATGGATTATCTCACGCCTGAGGCTGCTCTTAATAAGGAGCAATTAAACAGAACCTGGCAGAACACCAAGGATGACACACTCTTCCTTCAGAGAAATGGGAGTCTCTGTAATCAGCTCCAAAATTCAGGGGAGGCTCAGGACTATTCCCAGGTGCTCCCACCTTTCCCTCAGAGCCTGTGGTAAGGAATACCGGCAGGTGTGTGCAGGTCATTTGGCTGCTGTAACAGATCTGGCAGCTGGACAGCTCCACAGGGGCTGGAAAAGGCAATTCTGGGACAATAAGGCCCAGTTGACTCAATGGATAGTTTTGTGGAAGGGAGCTATTTTATGGGATTTTAAGTGGTTTAAAAATTGGGTATTAGCAGGGGATCGTTACACAGTTACCAGTTCTATTAACCAGCTGCAGAGCTGACAGGTTTGGTACAGATATTCCATTTTTCTCCTATTGCTGCTTAAATCCAACTAAAGCCATTGGAGCTGACTAGTTCCACTGGCATGTGTAGCTTTTTAGAACTGGTTTCTGTTAAAAAAAAAAAAAGCCACTTACATAAAATTTCTTACTTCAATACACACTGATAACCCTCTGAAGACTCACAGGCATGGGAAGAAAAACAAACAGTGACACAATTCATAGAGTGCATCCAAACACTGGTTTTCCAGAGGGCTCCTGTAAGATCTTGTGTCAAGTTGCAGGGGTGAGAGGTGGAGAGAGGTGTGAGGAGCTGTGGCAGAGCCCCAGGGACACTCCCCTGAGCAGGACAGGGACACTTGGAACTGTGAAGTGCCTCCATGATGCAGTGCCATGAGATTCCCATGTATTATGGCTTTGATCTGGCCCCTGTCCTCTTTACAGTGGGAAAAAGTACAAATGGAATTAAACTGGAACAACGGCACCATGATCAATACTCTGAGGTGTTTTCAAAATTAAACCTTTATTTTGGAGACTCACCTCCTGAAGTTCCCTGGTTCTCCTTAGGAATTTGGTGGGTTTCTTAATCCCAAGCAAAGAACCTAAACGAAAATTGTTATTTCATCTCCTAGGAAAATTAATCAGTGTCTTCCATCAGCTCCTACGAGCTCCATCTGTCATGTCTCCAGTAGCCCTTCAGGAAACATTGGAAAGCACATCTACACATTTCCTTCAAAACTCAAACCTAATGGTTGATTAAAAATACGGAAAAAAAGGGAGTTTGCAGACAAAGAACATCTTTGTTTGTTGACAGCAGTAAAATGTAACTTGTCACCAGAACTGATATGTTGCATTAATGTCTCTTCTGTGAAAACACTGGGCTGGATGTTATAAATATTGATGCGAGCACACTGGGTTGGGAAGTGTGTGACAGATGGAAACTTTTTAGGTGAACATAAAATTGTCTTCAGTGTTTCTCCAACTTGAAACTCAAATATCCCCTTTTAATTGAAAGCCATTATTAGGTTTATCACCAGCAACAACATTTGCTGCTGATGCAGGAGATAGAGAAGGGAAAAATCTCCTTACCTGCTGCCAGCATCCCTGAGGAACAGGATCTCCAAACGGGCTGGAGTGCTGGTGTCTGCTGTGCATTTGGGCTTTTTTATTTTTGGTGTGTAAATGTCTTGATGCTCCCAGTGACAGCCTGGTTGCCATGGTTACTTGTGAACCAGCCTCTCCCTCAACCTGAGGAGCCAGACTATGTTTTCTCCTCCACGCTGGATGTGTCCATGTGGACATTCCCAGAAAGAACTGGTCTCTGGGGAGCTGGGGGACCAAATCGGCATCCAACATTCAGAATGTGCTTTCAGTGAAAAGGATGTAAGAACATTCCTGATACTCTATAGAAACAAAATAACTGCTTCTCACCAGCCTTCCCAAATTGCTCAAATCTTCTACACAATAAATATTAAATTAACTCTTCGGAGGGAGCTGAGGTTGCACAGACTCTCTTTGGTGCAAACACTGAAGCCTCCCCTCAAAAGCTCTGAAGTGACATGTGTCACTTCCCATGCCCAGCCAAAGGCTGCTCCCCTATCCAGGCAGCTGGAATTGGCCCATTCCATAACATGCTCTGGAGTGACACGGAAGTAGGGTTTGTTGAACCACATGCATGTGCCAAAAAAAGGAGTCAGCTAAACCCAGAAGAGAGGGTGCTAAAAAACTAATGAAAATCCACAAACAGCACCAGCTGCTGCCTCAAAGGGGTTCAATTAAAGATAAATAGAATTAGTTTCAGTTAGTGTATAAAGCACTGGGGGATTTTCAGCACCCCATTGTGCAAGGACTGCACAAAGCCAGAGGGAGGACTCCTTCTCCTGTAGCCCAGTGTGGGCATGAGGCTCCTTGGGAAACTCCCACAAGGACAGAAAAATAAAAAAAACCCAACCTGGAAAACCCCAACCAACCTCAAACATTTTTACTGCTGTAAAAGAATAGAGGGAAGGAACAACTTCCTACTCACTCTTCAGGTGGGAACCATGGCACAGGGAGCTGGTCAGGACTCGCCTCTCCCTGAGCACACCACCTTCTGCTCAGCACAGCTGGGAACGCTCTGGATGGAGCAGGGACAGGGAGGGGCAGGCAGGGACAGGGAGGGACAGCCCAATTGCAGCTGCAGCGTGGGGGCAGAGGCAGCAGTGCTGCTCCAGAACACCCCAACATGATTTGCATGACGTCTGCCATTCCTGAAAAACAAAGAGCAGAGAAGTCAGTTAAGCCAAAGAAATGAATGTAAGGCTTAAATTTACAGGTAATTGTAGCAAAGCAATGAGCAACTTTGCCCTGCCCCACGTCATTGAATGTGAAGGTCACAAGCAATTTCAGACCATGATTACTGTTTTTAATAAGCTTTAGCTCATACTTCAGCAAAGGTTACATACGCTGCTTTGAAAAGGTAAAAAGCACCATGAGAGAAGAGTCAGGTGCCATTTCCCAGCTTACAAACATAACACTGAAAAATCCAGTGATTTGGCCAAGTTTGTAAAGGAATTTGTAACAGAGACTGAGACTGCAGACCCCATTGATCTGCTGATACTTGAGCTGCAGGAGCAAAAGAAGTGACCTGGAGAACACAAACAGCAGACCTGCACCGGAACAAGCACACAGGGAACATAAATGGCAAAATGGCTTCTAAAAGTATTTACACACGAATCCCATAACAACAACTCACAAAGAACAACAACACATTGCAGGCGGTGATGGGCATGGGATTTATAGAGAAGAGTTTCTGAACAACCTGTGCTGTGGAGTGCAGGTGGCAGAAATAGGAGGTCAGGCTGACCAGGGCTGGTGTGCAGGGATTCAGAGCCCAAACAAAAGGGAAAATGCAGAACCTGAGCCAGAAGTACTTGAGAGATTTGTGTATAAAAGGTTTTCTGCGTTAGGACAGAGTAATGTGAGGAAGTTAAACACTGGCTGCTCCTTCTCATGCTTTAGCTACAGCAGCTCACGTAATTCACACCTCACACCAGTCCAAGGCTGTACATGATACAGAATTTACATGGCATGGGACAGACATGGACAAAGGCTCTGACATTGCAGAGAGAATTCAGAGACTGGGACCAGCTCTGGGAACCATGGAGACCATTCTGAGTTCACAACAAAACCACTACAAACTGCTGTCAAGGAGGTTTTAAAGAGTTGGGGTCATAATTTCACTGAACTCTAGAACACAGGAAAATTTTCCCTCTGAGGAAAATATATTGTGTATACTGGGGAGGCAAAAATCCAACCCCAGGACAGAAAAGGGAAATCCAGTTATTTCATCTTCTCTGTGGGTATGACAAAATGTTTGTTGGCTAAACAGGGTGAATTTGTCTAAAAATCTGCTATTAGATATCACTCAAAAACTCGGAATTTACAGAACAGCTGCTGTAAAGAACAAGGCACTTTTTCTGGCACTCCAGGTCCAGAAAAACATGAGTTTTCTGAAGTTCATCTTCAAGCAACACCACTGAAATACAAATTCAGGTCTTAACACCCCAACCCTGTTCTCCAAGTGCTGGTGTAGTATAAGAACAAAAGCCCTAAATTCTTAATTGACAAGTACTTTAAAGAAGAATATGACTGCAACAATATAACAAAGGTGCAGACGGGGAAAATGCCAGAAAACAAACTCCTTGCCCTACCTCCATAACAGAGAACACAGATCCAGTACAGTATTAAAAAAACACAGGAATATTCCAACAAGGACTTACTGCTACCTGCAACTGTTGGATTGTCCATTTCTCCAGGATCCACATGAGGAATTCAGGACATTTTATTCAGGAAAAGCTACACCACACACCTACAGGACTGCTGAGAACTGGCCCTGAGGTGAATAAATTCCATAGCCTGTGATGTTCCTTGTGCAGCTCCAAGAACCCACTAACCCTTTTAGCCAGCAGCACTAAGGACCTGAAGCAAATCTTTATTTTATAGATTTCCTCAGCCTTGCAGGTTGTAAGTGCACCCAGGAGCTCAAGTGACCTTTCCAAGACAATCCCTGTTGCCCCAGGATTGTATCACTTGGTTTGTCAGACATGGAGTTCAGTCAGATTCGAGGGGCAAGGACCCACTGCATTGAGAGGACAAACAAAACGGCAGTTTCAGAGTCAGAACCATCAACTGATCTCACCAAAGTATTTACAGCCCAAATCTTTGCTTTCCCAAGGCTTAACAGTCTGGGGGTTGGACAATTCCTGGAAATGTTCTTTAGGAGACAGGAGGCTCAGTCCTGTAAGGCCCTCTGCCTTGCCCTGTCTGAAACTCCCCCACAATTCTTTCAGCCATTATTTCCTTTGCTCTTCCTGCCCTTTTCCACTCGTTTCCCAGCACTTCTCTGTGCACACGAGTTCAAAGGGGCTAAAGAGGAAGCCAAATCCTGCCATCCTGTGGTCTGAGTGGTGCTCAATGGAGCACTGCTCACTGGAGAAAGCTGGGCCCCCACCAACAGTTTAAAAATGATCCCTGAAACAATCCTACAAGTGTTTAAAACGTCCTGTGATCCTGAGGAAGCAGCAGAACCTGCAGACCCTGTGTGGAGGAGAGCTTGGATCATTCCTGGTTCAGCCTCCTCAGCTTTAACATCTATGGCTCCGGGCTCAGACCCTCATGACCACCACCCTGCAAACTTCCCACTCAGCTCTGATTTATGGGCTGAGTAAATCCAAGCAAAATGCAGCAGTAAAAGAAATTTGTGGGCTAATTTACTGCTTCCGTTTATGTTAAGGTTTTAATAGTTATTTGCCTTTATATTTTAGATAAAGATTTGTGAGGAACCAATTACCCAAGGCAGCACAAGTAGCTGTGACAGCTGAATTCAATGCATGAGCTACCCTTAGAAAGCACTCCCTGATTTTCTGATAGAGAATGCTACAGTTAAATAGAGAGGCCAGAGCCTGTAGCTTAAAATGGGGAAAAAATGATGAAGATAATTCGCAGGGAACGTGGCTTTTGAGGATAAAAGCTTCCCAACAGAAGAGAGGGAGATCATTACTGTATATTTATATAAAGCCTGGGCCAGGTTTTTTTGTGGGCTCCATTGAAGCTGTGCCAATTCATACCACCTCTAAAGAGTTCATTAAATCTCTGTCTCACCAGCACATTGCTCCAGGATTTGAGCATTTGTTCGTCTGAAAGATTCATTATTCTCCTAATCCAGCTCGGTACCTTTTTTAAGACTGGGTGTGAAATGCTGGTGGTTCCTGCACTTCCTCCCTGCATTAAACACCCGCTGTATTCCCTGCAGAGTCTGGGAAGTTACAAGTGTCTGTTCAGCTGGGATGGGAAAGGACCTGAGACCCACACTGGAGCTTTTAAACTCAGCTGTGCTTTGGGTTCGGGGCTCTGCCGCTCCTCAGAGCAAAGGGCCTTTTATTGCTGCCACATTGGGTTGTTTGTGCTAAACTCAGTCAAGTCAGATGAATAATTTGCACTGAGTTTTGATTGATTTTGTGTCTTTTTCAGTTTTCCATGCAATTCCTCATTAAAAATCACTTCTGCTTAATTCCTGCAACTCCACTTGTGGACACTGAATCTCAACCCTAAGCCTTGGTTATGAACTAGGAAGAAATTGTCTAAATAATCTGTAACACTCAAACATCTGTTGCTTTCAGGCCACTGGAGAAAAAGGGTTTAGCATTGCAATGTAAGAACCTCCCCGAAGTAACTGAAGAAGGGACAAGAGCCCTAAAAAGGGAGATGGTTTTGTCATTTTTAGTCATCAGCTTTCCCCAGCCCCCACTGAGCAGTGCCCAGCGTTCTGGTGCTGCCACAGAGCATCCCGTCAGCCTGCAGGAAATAAAGGTTGTAAAAGGATTTACACTGAAAGCAACAGGCCTTTTCCATATTGGCATATGTTAGCATTCAGCATGCAGGACTCGTGGCTGTGGGCACAGAAACTCCCAGAAGCGACACTGAAATCAGGCCCAATTATTTAGCATGTTCTTGTGTAACAATAGCCTGTGCTGAGCTGGCAGTCCCAGATTCTCAGAACAGTCTGGCACCTCCATCCACACCTCCTGCTCTGAGATCCATCCTCCACTGGAGGAGTTTCAGTATCACAGCCAGAGACCAGGCTGTTACACATCCACACCCACAGTCTGGGGTTTCATCCATACTCAAAAGGAATTTTACTACCTTTGATTTTGCATAGGGACCAAATCCAGAAATAACAGTGTGCCAAAGTTCGGGAGATTTGGGACAGGGTAAGGCACTTACAACGTTCAGCCTACGTTTACAAAGCACAAGTAACAGAAAACCAGCACAGTAATCCTCTCTAGGCTTAAACTCTCCCGCTCCTTCCAAGAGATTAAAAACATATGCCAGCTCAGAGTAATCAGAGGGGGAGCATTCCTTGTCCTACTTTCCTCTCCCCTTCCAGCTGAGGCCACTCCACACCAGTCAGATGGGACATTTCACACACTCCTGTCCCTCCCTGATCCCAGTGAGTGCTGCAGGAGTCCTGCACCTCTGCACATTTGGAAATAGGGATTCATTTTTTGTGGCTTTGGGAGGAAACCTCCTCCCACACACTTGGAATTCACTGTTCAAGAGGAGGCATTTTTGTCTCTGTTAGTGAACAGTGACAAGTTTCTCATCCCCTGCTTAGAAATTAATTCATTAATGGCCAAGTGGATCCCTCTGTAGGTGCCAGGCACTTTCAAGGATTTATAACAAATGATACCCAACACTGCCCAGTCTCAGAGTCAAGACTTTGTGCTGCTGTAAGGTAAAAAGCTGTTGAATCCCACCTGGGGAAACTTCTGCTGTGCTGAGTTAAAGAGAGGAAAAAGAAAAAAAAAAAATTCTGCTTTTCAAACAACGAAGATTTTGATAAATATCCACCAGAAAGCTTTTACTCTTTCATATGCGTTATGTCTATGATTTTTGCTTGGCTTTTCTCTCATTATCTCCCATGTATTTTTTAGGCAAAGGCTGTTCATTTTGGGAAGTGAAATACAATACTGAATAGTTAAAATATTCTCATGGTGCTATCCCCATTAGCTCAGGATCTGAGTAGGGAGCATTTGCCATAAATAATGCACAACTTAATCCCTCTGCATTTTTTTAAGAAAACCCCAACATGCTACAAAGTACCAAAAAGGAAAAGAAACACATTTCTGTAAATACACCCAACTCCCATAAACTTCCTAATCAATAACTTTTGTGATACACTGAGCTGAACAAATGATGGTTAGTAAATAATTTAATGACTTTTGGCAGTTTCTACCCCAGAACTGACCATGAACAGTTTCGATTTTCTCCAGCACATTTTCTTCTACAAATTTTCTCCTAAATAATTTGTATGAACAGTTATTGCTCTTCAGAGCATTTGTGAGCACTTCCCTGTGCCTGTGATGGAATTTGAGCTCTTTCAGACAGTTTTAATTGGGTGCATCAATCAAACAGCATAATTTCCTTTTCTAGACATAACCTTAGCAGCCAAGTCTCTTTTTCTCCACGTTGTAATCTGTTGCCTAATCCAGAGTGATGGTCCCTAATCTCTGTGATTTGGGAGAGCATTTAGGGACGTGCCACTTTCTAAACTGGTTAATGCTTTCCAGAACAGAGGTAAGGATATCATCAGCTTTAATGAGTCTCTGAACTAGCATTTTTAGGTCATTAAGAAGTGTAAATTAAAAATTTGCTGTCCCCAGCTGTCTAGTTTCTTCAGTCCAGCTGAAAGCCCAGGGGTTGGGGCAGACTGGCACTGGGAATACCTGTACATGGGGGTGACAGCCCTGGCTCTGCCATCCCCTGGAATCACTTTGCCAGGATCCCTCCAGGTCAGAATGGGACACTTTGGAGGCCTGAAAGATAACACACAACCCAGCTTTTAGCAATACAAGTAATGCAACATGTGAAAACATTCCTCTCCTAAGAATGGAAATTCAATTGGTAAAGATAGTCAAGGAAGACCCCTCAGAAAAAGAAAGAACAAATCTTACATCACATATAAAACCTGAAAGTCTCTCAAGATGAATCTTCAGAAAATGTGGCACTGAACATCTGAAGGTGAGAGTAGATTTGTAATAATGGCTTTTTAGAAGAGGATGAATATTTGATTATACTGCCAATGTGTATTTCTAAAAAGTATGCTGAGTGATGCATTTGAGCTACACTTATTTCTAAAACTGGGCAGGTTTTGTAGAATCTCTGCTCTCCCTTCCCCAAGAAGGAAGTTGCCACTAATTAATTACAAGTTGCCACTAATTAATTACAACTATTTGGAGCACACAGAACAAATGTGGTAGCTGGAAAGAAAGGATATAAAGCTTTTGTTTGACTTCAGAAATGTTGTGCTTTTTAATTCAGTAACTTTGTAAGTCAACATTGAACACATGAAATTGGGACCTGAGGTAGGCAGTAATGGGACACTGGGTTTTCTCCTTTTATGTAGGAATTCTGTTAAGGTCAGCTATGATGGAAAACTCTTCAAAGTGTTGCTTAAGTGTGGTGGGCAGAGAGGAATGAGGCCCTTCCTGCTCCCATTTCCATCCATCCAGTGGTTCTTACCTGCCATGTGCTCGCTGCTGTTCCTAATGCCATGTAGAATTGGATTCCAGCTGGAATTTTCTGCAGTAAACTCTCTTGGTGGAGGAGCAAAGTATTGACAGCCTGATTTTGTAATTATAAACTCACTTTTTTTTCATGCCATTGGGCTGTCATTTCAATTTTCTTTAAGGTTTATGTTATGCCATTTATGGCTTTTCTTCAGTAATTTGTTGATTCAAGTTGCCTTTGGATGCTGCTCACTATTTCTGGCTGAAACTTTCAGATTTAATGGTTTCAAGCTTAATATTTTTCACTGAAAAATGCCCCTGTCTTTAAATATAAACTTTCCCCAGATTTCTGCATTTTTTGGATGAACTCCTGCAGGAGTGAAACCTTACACTCCAGTGTTTTGTTTAGGAAAAAAAATCCTGTTTCTGTCCTAAGGAATGAAAACTGAATGGTTCAATTACTCATTTCAAAGCAGCTCTTCCTTCTAAAACTTGGGAACTACATTTCAGTGGAGGAGAGGAAAAGAATGGAACATATTTATTGAACTAAGGCAACTGGAAGAAATTAGAATCACAGGGAGGGGTTTTGTTTGTTTGTTTTGTGCCCATTTCAGAGCAGACACCATTTTTAAACAAGCTTTGCTGTTTTCACACCAGATGGCTTTATTTTTCCAGTACTTAATTTTCCTCACATACATTTTCACTGCAAGTATCTTGCACATGGAAAGAGGATGGGAATGCTTTTTATTAATCTGCCAGATATTTAACTATGCACTAACTCATCCTGGCATCTGAGCCAAACCTGGGGCACCAGATGATTCAATGTGTATATTCCCAGTATACCATGGAATAGCAGGAAGGGCTGGATTACCCCTATTCAGTAATTATCAGAGCTACAAAAAGAGCTGTTTGCAAAGCAATGCTTTCAAAGGTTCAATTAATAAATTAAAAATGGCTATCAGCATTTTGTTGGATTCCTGGAGCAACTTCCCATTTAACAGGCAGTTGGTTTTCATCCTTGCAGGAATTTGGGGAGCTTGGGGGTTAGACAGAGCAGTGGGGCTGAATTCAGCACTGCAGAGAACCTGCTCAGCTTCTGCAAGGCAGACAGAAATGTGCAATTAAAAACCACAACATCCACCATCCATGTTTGTGTGGTGTTTTCAGACCCGCCTTCGTTCCCAGCCTTGAAGTGGAAAAACCATTTGGAAACAGCTGCAGCAAAGCAAATGCTTGCAGGGCCTTGCAGGTACTCTTAGTATTTATAACAAATAAAGGGATCAAGAAACCACCACATATACATACATCTCTCCATTTACAGTTTGTCTGAAATCTACTAAATCCCAATTTGGCTGCAAGGAGAGAGGAATGCAGTGAAACTTATGGCACTCACCTAGGAAAATATTCCAAAAGGTAGCCTATCAGTCTTGAAACCACTTTGCAGCCTTTGTTTTGGTCATCTCCGTAAATGAAATGCCTGATTACCACTTGGACTCCTTTCTCTCTGGAGCCAGTGCTCATTAAGAAGTCTCCCGAATTCAGGAGATCAATGAAGGCAAGCTGAAGCTGGGATGCCTCAGTACCCTCAGCTCAGCCTCTTTTCTTTTTTAATATTCTGAAGGAGCTAGAATAGTTTTCCCAGAATCCAAAAGGGGCTTTTCATCACCACCAGAGTCACAGGTACATTTTGCAGTAACACCTGATTCTAAGAGGAGTGTCTCTCCCAGCTTTTTCACAAGAGGAAGGTTCCCTTCTCTGCCTCTCCTGTTCCCTCCTTCCCTCGCTGCTGCCCCTCTGAGCTGAGATCCCTGTGTGTGCACACTCCCCCCCAGGACACGGAATCTTTTTATTTCAATCACATTTCTCAAGGCTGCTATATTTTGGAGATCTATTCCTCGAACCACTGGGGCAGGGAACCAAAGCAATATCTTTGCCTTTTTTCCAAGCTCTGTTTATTGCATCTGGCCAACTGTGTTACGAGTCATTTAATATTATCCTCTTCAGTCAAAATATTACCTGCTCTCCACTCAAAAGTCTTTCTCCATCCTCCTTGCAGGATCCATTTCAGGATACATTGTTACAGGAGAAATAACCATTAGCACACTCTATTGGAGAACTCCCTTACGTTCACAGCCACAGAAGTACTGTTCTTCCTTTGAGGGTTTTCCACCAAAATGTTTGGAAGGGAGGTTACAGTTCTGTTAATTTCCCATTTTGATTTCCTCTAAATATTTCTGTCTGAGAAGGAAAACCAACCAAACAACTAAACCCATTTTGGTGGGTTCAGTAGAATCAGTTCATCTTAGTTTTCCAGACCCCTTTAACACAGCTTTGGTAAGTCAGGCTTTGCAGCTTAGAGTGGACCTTACACTGGGAGGTAATTTCTGACTCCTTATTAAAACAATATTTTTTCCTAGCTTTTTATAACATGCTTCCAATATTGAAATTTCTTTAGCATTTTAACCTTTCAAAAATAATCCTATTTAATGAAAAAAAACCCAAACAAAAGTCTTGTGTAAATGAGATCAGTGAGAATAACCTATTGGTAAGTGATTTTCAAAAAAGCTTCAGGGCAGCAGCAGGGCAGATCCCAAGAAAAACTCCCCAGCTGCAGAAACCAGGACTGATTTTCCAGAATCTCCGCTAGCAGAGGCAACACTTGGTGTGCCTCAGCCGTCCTTGCCCAGAGGGAAAATCTCCCACCTCCCCAAGCCTTCCGAGGTGCAGGTTTCTCTGGACACAGGTCTCGGTGTGGCTCTTGGGGTGTGTGTGCAGGGCCAGGAGTTGTTCTCAGTGATCCTGCTGGGTCCCTTCCAGCTCAGGAGATTCTGGGATTCCATGCCCAGCTCACTTGCTGCCAGGCCAAACCAGCCTGCCCTTGGACAGACCCTTTGGGCACCATTTCAGCTCAAACCCCGTTAAGACATTACTGGACATGGGCTTGGCTTTCTCAGCACTGCTGCATCATTTCAGGATGGACCTAGGGAACAGGGTGGTTTTGAAGGAGACTCAGATCCTGCTGCCTCAGCATTCCCAGCCCTATTTGCCATAAACAAAGAAGAAACCAACTTTAATGAGAACACTTAATGCCAAAATTCTTGCAAGTGCTAATGTTTAACTATCTGATTAGAGTATTAAGAATTTATTCTATTTTGGAGCCACTGTTTGACATTCTCAGAAGACACATCAGCCTCATTAAGAGGCTGAGAAAGGCAGAAACTGAGCTTGCAAGTGAAATTTAGTTTGTCAGTGATGTAGACACAAACACTTAAATTGTGCCATCTGCCTGCTTGTTCCAGCATTCCAGGAGGATGCTCAGGAGCTCTGTTTCCCTTTAGCCTTCCCTTGGCCCATGGTACAGGACTTGGTTGCTGCAGTAGCCAATTGTTATTGGCAGAAAACAGCATTTGTATAGAATGGTGAAAGAGAAGGAGAGCTGCATTATAAAAAACACAACTCACAAAAGCAGCACTGACCTTGCAAGTAGCACTGTTGGTACATCAGCAGGGGAGTTGGTGTTCTGAGCATTAAACACACCAAATGAACCAAGTATGTCTCTGTCTCCCACAGGGCAAAGAGGGACCACATTTGCTCTCATTTTAAAGCCTCTGGTTTCTAGGTTCTTGTTTGAACAGATATCAGACAAAAATCTACTTCAAATCTCATTTTAATTTTGTGGTCACTCTTTCCCCATTTTTCATCTGTTCTCCATCTTACAGAGCTCGTTTCCCAACCTGGTGCTGGCAATTGCCTGCCTGGAATGAGGCTCAGCCTTCAAAATGTCAAGCACAATGAAAGCAAAAAAAACCCTGTAACAGAAGGGGCCGTGGGGACCTGAGGGCTCCTGGGCCAGGCTCAGCTAGGCTGAGCTCTGCAGGGAGGGAGCAAGGGAAGGCTCTGCAGGGCACAGCCAGGGAGAAGCACCCCATGGGACATGAGTGACCCGAGCCAACAGCTCAGACACGTGTGCAGGGACACGTCTCAGGTCACTGCCACTCACACACCACCAGCAGCACCAGCTTGGCACTCTTGGCACTGGGAAAAGGGAGAGCCCAGACTGTGCCAATCCTGCTGCACAAGGATGTGCTCCTGGCTTGGGCAGTGCACACCAGCTCTGTAAACCAAGGCAGGAAAAGCAGAGTTTGTGGAAATCCTGTACATTTTCTTCCTTTCCCTTCCTCTCCCTTTCCCTCTCTCCACACAAAGAGTCACATCAGGAGAAGCACCCCCTGGTGCTTTACTGGTTTAGGATTCCCCCTCCTGGGGCAGAGCAGCCCGGGAGTTCTACCCAGAGCTGGAGCTAGGGACAGGAAGCCAGGAGACATCGAGTGTCCCATGTGGCCCCTGCTCCAGCTGCTCCCATGCCCTGGGATCCCTGGGATGGTGCTGCTGTCCAGCTGCAACTCAGAGCCCAGTGGGCGAGTCCATCAGCATATTTAGGACAGAGAATAAATGAATAATAATAATAATAATAAAAATTAAAAAAAAGGTGAGAGACACAAAGAACTTGCCCATCACTGGTGGCCATACATTGGCTGATCACAGAACCCCCCACTTTCTCAGTTCTATGGGACATGAACAAAACTGGGAATGGAAATGAAGTGGCTTCTTAATGAACCTGCTTATTTCTGGAGCAGAATACTGAAGATTCCTCAGCAACATCATGAGCTTCAAATCTCCCCAAACACCCTGTGACCTCCAGTACAGCAGTGCTGTGACATTTAGTACACAAGGATCTATTTCCTAAGATGTGAATGGGTACTGAGGGAAATAAAAACTCTGGGAGAGTTGGGATGTGAACATGGAAGTGGCTCAGGAGGATGAGAACACAGTGAACACAACAAAACACAGCCTAGTGGAAGAGAATCCCAGTAATTAATAGGATGTGATGTAAACTTGATTGATTTCAGTGCGTATTTACTGCACTGTTCACCAGTGATTTATCTTAATTTTATATTAATCATTAATATATTCAGCTTGACCAGAGAAGTATTATTTTCATTACTCACCATAAAGGAGAATTTTTTCCAAAGAAAAGCTAATTTTACACATAATCCATCAATTGAAATTAGCCCAGCATTCCTGCCTTTTACAGATACAATTAGTGGTAAACTCCTGGGAAAGCTTCTTCTTACACCCCGTGGCATCAGCTACTAATGCTCAGCCCACAGGGGATGTTTAAATTGGGTATTAGGGAAAATTTCTGCACTGGGATATCATCAAGCATTGAACAGGCTGCCCTGGGCAGGGGGGTAGTCACCATCCCTGGAAATATTTAAAAGCTGTGTGGATGTGGCAGCTGGGGACAGTGGTGGCCTTGGCAGTGCTGGGGGAATGGCTGGACTGGGTGATCTTGGAGGGCTGTTCCAACCTAACTCATCCCATGATTCTATGAAAACTTCCCTCAGAGGCCAGTACTTACTAGCAGGGTGTAAAATCCCCTTTTCCCCCTGCCGTTCCTGCGCTCAGTCACTGTCTGGATCAATGGTTCCGGAGCAGCTGAGCTGTGCTAACATCTCCCTGTCTGTAATTAAAGAAAAGGAAGTTGTGTGGCTGAGCAGGGATGCTCCTGATGTCTGATTGTCAAAGAGGAATCAGGAAATGGATTCCTGCCTTCAGCAGGGCTGGGAGTTCAGGGCATTTTCCCCATTATTGAATAAATATGCCCAAAGCTCTCTCATTGCCTGGGCACTCTGGAATTTCAAACTCCACTTCTGGGGCTACTCAGAGCTGAGGAAATGCAGAGGACAATGAAACCACACCTATTCCTGCCAGCTGAAGGGCACAGCCCATGAACAGCACCAAACCAGAGTGCTGCCTGCAGTGACTTACAGAGTCAGTGGATCTAGAATAATGTGGTGATTTTCTTCCCCCAATAACTAATTGATGTACAGAATGTTTTTGTGCCATTGCTTGCATTTGTTCCTGGAATAAGCAAACAGACAGTGTTTGATCCTCCATTAAGGAGCAAAACAAGAGAGTAGAAAGCTTTTCATGCTGCAGCACAAAGAGTTTCAAGCAGGTTTTTAATATTAAAAATGATTCAGTTTAATATGCAAGGTGTCCCCCCAGTAATTATGCCCAGAGAGACCAGCTTCTAACACATGTAAGTATTAGCAAGTGCACAAAACCGAATGATGGAAGGTGATTTTGCCCTTTCTGAGGAACACTGGGGCTTATTAATAATGCCAAAAGTGGTCAAGTCTGGGCAGTGTCACTGCTCACAGTTAAACATCTTGGCTTTACGGAGCTGCAAACCTTCCTTTAAAATAATGTGTCCCTGGAATATTGATCATGTTTTTACTGTAAAAAGGCAACAGCTGACACTTGATTTTCCATTATCTTCCACACTGTCCTACAGTGACTTTAGACATGGGCAAATCCAAGCCTTTCCTAAAGGAGGTGTTAGTGCATGGCAATATTCAGAAGCGAACCCTTTTTTACTTCATGGGAAAAAAGTCTTTAAAAAGGAAAAAAATCACCAAGCAGGAAAATACCTTTCCTGATTCAAAACAGTTATTTCCAGACAGGACAAAGGCAAGTAGATATGTCTATGTGCAAATTCTAAAAGGCTCTCAGGGAAGAATGACGTTCAGGTTAAAAATAGGTGAAAAACTTGAAGGTTTCTATTTTCTGAAAGATATTTACTATTTTTTAATCATGAATCACCAGACCATAGCCTGTCAAACTGGCCCTTAGTCATGAAGAAATCAACTTCCATATTTACAAATTCCTGCTGTAACAGGAATCTTTCCTGGGTCTCACTGGTTAAAGAATCCCACAACTCCTGTTGGTGATCATTGTCATGCAGTGGTAGGAATTACATGGGTAACTTCTCATCCTGAGATATGAACATTTTAACCTTAAAACTAATTTGTATATCCTAAGCATTACACAGGTCTGTACAACAGAGTGACAGGAAAAGGAATGGAACAAAATGGAAGTGAGAAATGGCTGGAAAAGGGCTTTTCAGGGCTTGAATTTTCTTTTTTTAACCTCTGAGCCAACCTAGCAATAACTTGTGCTCAGTAAAAGTGCCCCAAAGAACCTCACTGCCCCTGCACATGGCAAAATACATTCTACCACACCTCAGGACCCAAGCTATTTTCTTTCACATCACAATGAAGGAAACAGCAATGTGGAGTTATTTTATGTGTGACATCCATACCAACACTGGCAATTCCACTAGCAACAGTGAAATTCCAGATGGGAGAGACTGCAGAACTCCTGTATCTCCTTCAAATACAGTAAATGAAACATTCAGCTTCCTGAAAGTGCTTCCCTCTCAAACAACAGGCACAGCGTTCCCAAGGGAAAGCTGGGTCCTACAGCCAGGTTGCCACGCTCTCACTGCACAACAGGACCTGGGAATAGCTTTGGGAATTCAGCTTCCAGGCAGCCCTTGGCTTGTCAGACAAAGGAACATTCCAGTAGGAGTTAGCTCCAGAAAGAGCCTCCATAGAAAGGTCAAGGTACCTCAATCCAATCCTTGATAGCACACTCCAGCCTTGCTTAAACTGATTGTTAGAGATTTTCTACTTCAGCAAAGTCCTGTCACTGGCTTTTAGTTTCTAATTTTCTACCTACTTTTTAAAATGAAAATTCCTTCCCTACCACTGCATTTATAGTAAATTGCTGCAGAGTTTGGTGGCATCACAAAATCAACAGCAGCGAAAAGAATATTGAATAGATTTGTTCTGACTTGTGAAAGCTCTCTGGAATAAAAGCACCGAACATTCCAGGCTCATCTGTGGCAGGTGGGGAGTGTCACTCTGGAAATGGAACAGATGTTTGATTACGTAGAAAGGGGCACGAGAAAGGGGGAAGTTTATTATGATCACTTTCCTGTTTGCACAAATGCATTGAGTGTTACACTGCAAGAGATACAAGGGGTTTCTGAAGAGAGGATCCCCTTTTCCTGTCCTCTGAAACACATCTTGGTCACTGCTCCCTCAAAGAGAACAGTCTTCCCAAGGAAGTTTATTACACATTGGATTCTGATGTTTGTCTCTACCCACTGCACACAAACAGACACTACAAGAACTATTTGACTGAAGCTTTTTGGAAGAGAATTAATAAATCTGTGACACTAAACTGGGAGCTGGGTGAGTCCCTTTTCATCTTTTCAGGATCATCCAACACCAGTTTAGTGGGAAACACCGTGGGTGCGTCACACAGCTCAGGCAGGGCAGAGGGACACAGGATTGGAGCACTGGGATGTCACAGCAGGTGACACTCCATGGAACCTTCACTGAAGATGCAATTCTGCCTTAGGTTTTGAAACCCGAGGCAATGAAGAGTGGAAGAACTGCACTTGGAAAAGCTCAGTGAAGAATAAACCTGTCTCCAAACTCAGCTCTGGGTGTAAACTCAGTAGTTTAGGCTAAGTATTTCAAAACCTGATTTCATCTACTTTTCAAGTAGTTTATTTCTTTGCTGGGTTTGATTAGGTCCTAAATGCCCTGCAAAAGCTGTGCTTGGCATTTTTTGGGTACTTGTGTGACCTTTACCAGGAAAAGTATTACCTAGGAACAGCTTCCTATAGCCAGTCAAACACTGAGCACAAAGTAGGTCGATCAGAAAAGCTGGTCAGCATTTCTTAATGACAAATTCTATTCTGGTATGGCCTCTTTTTAAATTATTATTATTTTATTTTTCTGAACAGCAGCAGCATTTCTGGCAGCAGTACAGGTATTTTGAGCCCTGCAAGAGGATTTTCAGTAAATTGTCCAGCATAACACAGTGTTCTGCTCTGGTGTTCCAGGATTTGCAGGAAGAGAGGAGGGTTTAGCATGTTTAAGACTGAGGGAGAGAAGAATTATTCAGACAGGAAAAGGAAGAAGCTGCTCAGAAAATCTCAGTAACTTCCTATCTGTCTTTCTCTCCACTGTACCTGCATTTAGAACCTGTAATAAGAGTAATAAATTTCCTGACCCGTTCAGAAAAATGGATAAAGAAGAAACTCTCTCCCAGAGAGTGGGAGTGTGAGCTTAACAGGAGAGATGCTTTGGGGGATTGAACTTCTGAGTGAAGCCTGGAAAATATTAATTAATCTTTGCTTTCAGTATAAAACCCAAACATAATTCAAGACATCGTGGAAGGAAAACTTTCTTCTTGTATCAAGCAATTTGTAATGTTCAAAATGTTTCTCACTGCCCAGGTGGGGAGCAAGTCCTGCCTGGGTAAGTGCCTGTCACAGAGAGCTGCCCTCAGCAACACAAAATTCCTGTCCTCTCCATACATTTTTTCCATTCCAGCCTCAGCCAGGAATGCCTGGGTGATTTGGAGAGGCGATTAGGTTGCATTCCTGTTATTACAAGTAAGGGAATCAATACTAATTCACTTAGCTTTATTTTATAAGTGGCTAAAGAGATGTAACATCAGCCTCCAACGAGGGAGAACACTTCCTGCGTGTGTTGGAATACTAATAAGAATTGGCTCAAGGTAACCACCCAGCAAGAGCTGTTTGCTCAAGCCAATTAGTTATTAATCAGGAGCTTGCTCATTTTTAAATGTCTGACAATTTTAAAATAAAGGAAAAATACAGCCTGAAGAGCAATAGCAAACCCAGACACTGCTGAAGTCAGGTGAGAAAATAGAAGTATGTGGCATGGATTTGTAATCTGAAATAGATAGTGAATAGAATCTTTCAAAACTGAAGAAGTTTAAATCCACCTCTGCAAATGGCTCTTCTCTATTCAACATCTGAACTTCAACTGAGGGCTTGGATATGCTGCTGTGGAATAGGCATGTTACAGGTTACACATTTCAGATCAAAGGGCCAGGGCTGGATGGAAAAATACTCTGCACAAATATGCCCTTCACTTCCTTGGCTTCTTCCCTGGAGGTCTCCAAGGGCTGAGTACTTAATGCTGAATAACCTTTCCTGGAAACTCTTTGTAGTGGATATAAGCCACTGAGAGAGAACCTGAACCACAGGAGAAAGGAACGTCCCTCAGCCCCAGCCTCTGAGTTAGGAACAACCTTATTTCTAAATCCATCCAAAATCCACCCCAGTTTAACTGCAGAGCAAAGTCCTTTAGTGTAATTATCCTCTACCAGCAAACTCTGTGCTGCTGCAGCCACTGAGCCCTGCACTGTCCCAAATCAACAGGAGACCAAGGCAATCCAGAGTTTTCAGGCTATTTTGCCTGGCATTCAGTAACACCCTGGTTGCAGTCATGGCCATTCCCCTCTCCAGCTGTTCTACCACATTCTCCCTTCAAACCTATCACTTCCAGTTTTGTTAAGGACCTACAGAGGTTTCAGCTGGCTTAAACAATCTAGTTTCCCAGGATAAGAAATCAATAACCATTTAATATTTAAGCAGCTTACAAGCCACAGCTGAACTCTGGATGTGGCAGCAGTGTTCCAGACACAGGGAATTTTTGCAAACCCCAATGCCTGGAGCAGGGAGGCATTAAATGGCTCCTGCTTATCCCTATTTGAGAACCCAGCACTCATCCACAGAACAGAAACTGCTCGTGGTGCCTGCCAGTGCTGCCTTCTCCCCACTGAGTGCATCCCATTGCAGTCTGGGGGCAGCACTGACAGGGAGGCCTTGATGGAAACACAACTCCGAGTCAGGCAAAGCGCCAGTGCGAAGTGCTTTGGTTCCCTCTGCCCGTAAAGCAGGTTCTGGGATCAGTTATACCCTGGCAGGTGATCCATGGCTGCTCTGCTCTCCCAGGATATGTTTTGCTGTGGGTCAGCTCCTGAGAATATCTTCCATGACTCTGCAGAAACAGAGCACTTAAAAGAGGGTTTCTGTGCCAAGTGGATAAATGCAGCCAGATGTTAGGGACTGGCTGGGAGCTCAGCATTAGGAAACCACAAAATAATACAGAGACTGTACACAAGGAACCTTCACTCAGGTATTTCCTTTGGACTCAGAGGTATCAGTGCCAGGAAAGAGCTCAAAGGGCAGGTGAGGCACAAAAAAGAGCTCAAGAGAACAGCTCCACTGATCCCTACTTAAGGGCCTTCCCCTACATCTACATATGTGCATTGACACAAAGAGATGGCAACTGGAAAGTTTCCGAATATGTTTTCACCTCCAGTCAGTAGGTGAGAAGGAACAGCTCAGACAAGTATAAATATATATACATTATGTGTCTAAAAGTTTATAATTTGTAGACATATTTGGCAGAATAGATCTCTTTTCACATTGAAGGAAGGCTTAAAAGCAAAATAATCCCTTCTCTTTTCTAAGCTGTGTGAATACTTTAACAGTGAACACATTAAGTTTTAAAGGAAATCAATGTTATTTATTCCAAGCCTTTAAGAAGAGGTAAGAAACCTGAAACAAGGATTTTCTGCAGATAAAGACTGTTGGGTCCTTGTAATCCTCAGCTTGCTTTTTTATCCTGAGAAAATGTACTCCTTTGTTGCAGATAGTTGGCTGCTCCTGAAGATCCCTAATCCATGAGGGGCTGATCAGCAATGGCTGAGTTTGCAAGCAATGAAAGCCCTCATTAGGAACGGTTTTTGTCATCTCCCAGCAATGAAGAGATTGCTGCCACACAATGCACTCATCAATCGGCATTGTCCTTTCCCGGGTGATAATTCTGTTTATTTTCCTACATCTCCTCGTGGCAGGAAACAAGTGAATTGAGAAGAGAGAGAACAGGCAGCTATGGTTACCTGAGAATTTGTGCGTGTCTCCCCAGTCTGCTTTTTTTCTGTAATTTCTCACTCCTGAGCTACTTGGTGAGGGCAAACAGGGCATGTTCTCTGAGATGCACTCTGCCGGTGAAAAACCCCTTAATTTCTATGAACTCTTGGTTTTTAAAAATGCTTGATGGCTTTCAGCTTTTGAGGAGCTCCAGAACCATCTGTGACCTGCAGGGGGGATTGGGCATTCCCTACTAAGTGTGCCGCAGGGGGGATTGGGCATTCCCTACTAAGTGTGCCACAGGGGGGATTTCCTGCCACAGGCTGTTAAAAGCCACCCCAGTGACTCCTGTGGGGCTCTGAGGATACGCTGTGGTTTCCCAAGCTTTATGCAGCATTTCCAGAAGGCAGCTACCAGCAGTTGTTTACAGGAGCAAATACCCAGTGACAAACAGTTCCTGGAAGTATCCAGCCTCTGACACACATTTTTCAAGGAAGCCAAGCCTGACAGGCTGTCTTTGACCTGGTACCAATCAATACAAGAGCAGCAGCAGCAGCTAATCACACCCATCACTACAAAGCACTGGGCAATGGCATGTGGAGGGGCACAGGGAACCAGGAGCTGGGAATTGGCAGAACTCTGCCCACAGACACTGTGAAGCCAACAGCCCCACGATGGGAATAACAAACCAGAAGGAAAGCCCTTGGAGTAACACCCTCCAAATTCCACCTATCCCACAGGCCGAAAACAGAGATCCAGGCCTATTTCATGTTTCTGGCACAGCAGCCTAAGTCACAATAGAACAGATTAGCTGAGAAATAGCAACAAAACCTCGTTACCCTGCTGGTGGTGCCTGTTGTCACTGAGCATCTGAGGGGTGTCACCGCAGGGAGTGGGCAGCAACAGGGACCTGCAGCCTCCAATTCCTAATGGGTGCATTGTGCCAAGGACAGCTGTGTCTCTGGCATGACACACTGGAGACTCACCTGGCACGGGAGTTTTGGTCAGAGCTCTTAACTACAGGGACTTGCTAGTAGAGTTTTCCAGGAAAAAATATGTCACTATCACATTTACTCGTCAATTACTGCTAATAGAAACAAATAACTTGCTTACTTAAAGTAATTACAAACCTCGTGCTAAGAAACAAAAATTGAGTTAAGCAAGCACAACTCATTTCTTCACCATTTCCCCACTGGCAAAATAATTAAATTACATTTTGCAATTTTTAGGAATGCTTAGTATAAATCATTGATTTTATCCTAATAACATGATTGAGTAGTCTACAATTTTTTCAGGAGTTGCAAACGCTTTCACCACTCCAGATTCTCACCACATAAAAAAAGCAAATGAACATATTGAAATGGTTTTACTTGAAGCTTCCTTCGTATCCCCACGAGCTACAGGAGCATTTTGCACATGTTTTCTCTTACCCAGGTATTTGCCAGCTTTGTCAGGAACCAAATGACAGAGAGGAATGCAAACCTACCTCAGCATGGTGGACAATTTTCTTTTCCTCTGACCATGACAGCCTTTCCAGGGGAACATAAAAGAGGAGATTTTTAACAGAGGGCTTCTTTTTTTGCAAGTTACTATTTTCCTGTTCCCATTAAAGGTACCTAACGACCAGACCTGTCTTCTGAAATTCTACCCTTGTTTCCTTTCATTTGATTTCTTTCAGATTGCTTCCTAAACTTTTCTCTTTGATGCCCACCTGGAGCTTAAAATGCTTTCTTATGCTGTACTGATCCTCTTCAGAAGTTCCTGGCTCCTTAGGGAAGCACAAAGCTGTGCACGCCCAGGTTACAGAGACTCCTCACCTCAGCTGCTCATTCTCCAACAGTGTTGAGCTGATTCAGTGCTCAAAGAATGACAGAGCTGCATACATTTCACCTCTTCATCTTCCTCCTCCTCCAATAATTTAACTCCTGGGGCAGTTAATGACCAACTCCAGCTATGTTCTCAAACTTTAAATCAGCCTGTGGCCACTTGCACTTGGGCTGGATTTACTGCTGTTAGGATCTTCATTGTTGTGTTTAGCTTTTCCAAGATAACTGTGTTGTTTTATGCTTTTGACATAACACAGACACCGAGATGCCTTTTTTCATCATCTCACAAGTACCTCAGCTAATCAGCATTTCTGTTTCATGGTTACAGTCTCCTGGCAACACAACTTTATCTCAAACTGCCCCTTGTTGTTTTGGAGACCCTGTGCCCAGACCATGGTACATCTTTTCTTTTTCCAAACACACTTAGTGCTTTTCCTTGTTCTCCTTGTGATTGCCCATCGCTGGCCTGAAATAAAGCACCAGGAATATGCTAACATTTACACACAGACTGTTCCTGTTTCTGGTTGTTCCCTTGCACATGATCCATAGCTCTGTCACTGAGCAAACCCTTCCTTCACAGGAAAAAAAAAAGGAAAAAGAAAACCCCCAAAACACCAAAAAAGGCTTTGGAGGCTCAGCTGTACTTTTGCAAGAGAGCATTCACACATCCCAGCTGTTTCAGCCCTTCAGGCCTGTGGAAGAGGCTTACAGACTTCAAACAAGAGTTGGGGAGGCTCTTTAAGAATATGTTATTCATCATTTCAGACTTCCTAATGCTGACAGTTCCAGGGAGGACACCTGCACCTCCCAGTAAGTCAGAGCAGCCAGTTTTCCCTGGTCATCTGGAGCCCTGATTGCCAGCACTCCAATCTTGTCAGTTCAGACAAAGGCAGAGATACCTTGGACTGGCTCTCTCCCTGTCCAAGGTATTGAACACAATTTAACACAGACATTTGTGATCTGACTGGGGGGATGAGCCTCAGCTTCACCTGCATGTCACACCCCACACACATAGTGATGCCTACAGATGTTTCTTGAGCCCTGTTTCTTCAGGCTCTCATGCAAAAATAAATGTGGGGCTTTTTGTATAAAAGCTAGACAGATAAAGTGAAAGACTTGTATGGCACCAGCAAAGTGGCTTAGGTAGTCATGACAACCACGTCAGTGCTTATAAAACTTCCCTTCTTCTTAATCTTTTTTGCAGTTTAGATAGCACACATGCGAGCTGTAAAAAGCAGTATCTGATCTGCAGCAATAACATGAAAAGTGAAATGTTCTCAGCAGCCACCACAGGAGGCTGAGACACTGACAGCTGTTGGGGGTCATTACCAGCAGTTCTGTCCAGCTTCCAGAGGGACTCCTCAGTGTGCCCGGGCCTAGGAGAGACCAAGGGCCTTATCCCAGATTTGGGAGTGAGCAGGGATGGGCAGGAGGGAGAGGGTTAGTGCTGCTTTTATGGGAAGAAGATCAGACACTAAACACACACAAGCACATTATAAATGTATTCAAATCCCCACATACTTACAATTTCCTTCTTCATCTGATCCCAGGAGGGCTCTGCTGCTCAGCCCAACTCAAGGGACTGCGGGCTCCCACAAACCAGCCTTCCTTGAGCAAGAATCAACATCCATCTTTTGCTTTCAATCTTCTATGCTCATTACTTTTTCACCTGATTTTCAATGTGGGAATTTGAAATCCCTCCCAGCCTTATCATTCACAGGTGGAAACCAAAGCACACCAGAAATAAATACCCCTCTCCATCCCAGAGAGAAGTGAATGGATTTGCTTCCAGCAAAAAGGGAGCAGCTGCTGTCAATAAGACAAATCACCCCCTCTCTAATCAAGTGATAAACTCAAGAAAATCATAATGCTTTATATTCCTAAATCTGCCAAGAATCACGTGTAGCTTCAAAGGAAAAAAATATGGTTGGCATCTGGACTCTAATAACTGAACTCACCTTCGTGTACTACTATTGTTAAGAAGTATAATTTACTGAAGTAAAAAAATAAATAAACCCTTTCTTTTGTAATAAAGTAACTAGGGTCAGCAGGCTCATTCTTTCTTTCTTCTTTCTCTCAGCTGTGAAGAATAATTCTGTGACATCTTGAAGAATTCCCCAAGTTCATGTGCTACTGAACTTACAAGGTCTCCATGAGCAGTCTCAGGGAAATAGCTCCATCTTCTGGGAGGCAGTCCTGCCGTGGCCGGGGACAGAGCGGCTCCAGCGGCTCATCCCGTCTCCTCCCGGGGTTACCAGTGGTGCTGTCAGTGCAGGGTGGCTCAGGAATCAGCCTCTCTGGGCTGGCTTGCACTGGCAGAACTGCTGAAGCAAAGCAGAGGGGCTGAGTTCACAGACTTAGCAGCCAATCCACGGCAATAAAAGCATCCCACAAAATACACTCCCGAGTATCCCAAATCCACAACGACACGGGTGTAAAACGCAAACATCCTTAGGATGATCTCTGCCACGAACAAGTTCCATAGTTCCCAACACAGGAACTAGTGACACCACATACAGAATACGTACCAAGATTAGCAGAGCAAATGCCTGACAGGAATCTCCTCCAGCAGGTAAAGACTGGATGTTAGCTACTTGTCCTACAAAATGGGAAAAACTGCTCTCAGGATTTGGGACACTGCATTTAGCAGTGTACAAATGGCAGTTCGGGATGGAAGCTTTGCATTTGTTTCCAACTCAAAAGCCTCACGTGGTGAATTCTCTCCTCCCGTTAATCACAAGCACTCTGTTCCACAAAGGCTGGGAATGAGTTCCCTGAGTGATGCTAAGGAATCAGCGACTTAAAATTGTTTCATCAGCTGTGATTCTGCTTTAAGCATGTAAAGTCTGACTGAAGTCAAATAACCAAACACCTGCCTCACCTTCCTAGGAACATTAATGCCCATTGTTGAGAACTTTCTGTCCATTATACACAAAACCATTATTTTAGTCTTAGACTTTCAGTCACTTTAATGCAGCTTTTGACAGCACTGGAGTATCCACCTTCATCTTTAGATTCCTGTCTCCTTTGCTCATTAACTACAGAGAGAAGAACTTCAATTACCTCCAAGGGTAACTGATCTTAGTACATGTCTCCACCTTTTTTCCCCCCAGAAAATAATGAGCCTGAAACTTATACAATCAAAGGTCCCTGGTGGATCCCAGGGAGCTGTGCATGGTGTTCCTGGACTGACCTGGAGGGAAGGGGATTCTTTATCAAGCAACAAATGAGGACAAATCATCATTCTTAGAAGATATTCCTGACAAAAACCTGTCTGCACCACCACCTTGTAACATTTAGAGGTGAGAGCTCTCCAAGGACACCAATAAGAGTACATTTACCATTCCTTCTAGGTTTGTTTGATTTTTTGTTTGTGTGGAGTATTTTTGGCGGAGGTAAATGTTTTGGGGGTTTTTTTGGTGTTGATTTTTTTCATAATACTGACTTCAACCTTGGTGTGTATTTTCAGTTTAAATACATTGAAAATACATTGGTTGTACATTGACTGACTGGTGAAAAAGAAACCACCTCAAATTTCTTATACAGCAAAGAACCCATCTGAAGATGCTCCCTTGTTTCTCTGACTGTGGAATGTCTGAGACCAGAAGAGGATGGCACCAGATTGGTGCCAGAAGACAAATACCAAGTTCCTTCCCCAAGCAAGAGGACAAGAGAGCAGCTTCACTCCACAAAGGGTTTCCTAGCTCCATAAAATGCTTTCACCCACTTTTTTTGTTCCTCTCTTTTGTCTGCCCATCCAGCACACAGAGTCAGTGTCAGAGATTTATTTTAGATGTTTTCTCTCCCTTAACTCCTTCTTGAAACTTCACTCTCAACTTTTGCTGAATTTAGTACAATGCATCTAAAACTCTTCTGGCAGCTCTTACACCTGCAGGTTTCAGAAGGATTCTGCCTTTCTCCGAGAGCTCCGCAATTCCTCTTTTAGCACAGCAAGCCCACTGCCCAGGAAGTCTTAACAGGGCCTCATTCATTGAGTCACAAGGTTTTTGCCCAGGGAGCTCCCTGCCTCCCTCAGAGAGGTGCTGGGAGCCTGTTCCTGCAGGAAACAGGGAGCCACATCGGTCTGGGCTCCACGAGGAGCTGCCAGGTGCTTGTCACAGCTGTGCCTCACCCAGTGTCCTCCCTGGACCCTCCTCTGCCGTTTGGTACCAGCCCAGGTGCAGTGGCACACACAAACCCTGGGTGTCTCTAAACTCTCTCTGCAAAGTCAGGGAGAGGTCAGATCTGCCATCCAAAAATAACTTAGTGCCGAGCTTTAATCAATGAACTTCAGAAGATTTGCTGATCCAGACTGTAAAATACAATTTTAGCTCCTCGTCCTCGGTGCAGCTTCCTGTAAAATGGATTAACAGGGAAACCCCCACTGCAGCTCCAACTTAAGGTCCATAAATAGCCAAGGCCACTAACAAGTATTTTATTGGTGCTCCATAGCAACACTGAGGTGGTTTTGCTGCTCCTGCAAGTCACACAGTTGCACGAGGATGCAAGTTTGCCTTCTCTGTTTGCCATCCATGAGGGCAAAGAAGACCAGGCAGCCAAAAGAAGAGAATCCCCATCACTGCTGGAGCAGCTGCCTCCCAGCCCTGAGGCTCCATTGCAGTTTTCTGGTACCTTTTTACTCACAGCACTCCTGGATGCTGCACTCATTTAACAGCCTGTGTAATGCTTGGGAGGGTGTGGATAAACAGTGACCAGAAACAGAGCTTTAAAATGACAAATTACCCTATTCCTAGGGAGGGAAGGCAGAATTCTTTTCCTCTCTCCAAGGCAAAGACTTCAACCAGCTTCCTGTCCCTGCTGGTTCATGGGATTTGTCTTGACTGCGAGTTTTCCCTTTTTCAGGATGTCCCAAGGGAAATTCCCACCTGCCCTGTGCTTGCTGGACAGAGAATTGCTCAGGGGCCTCTCAGCAAGCTTTGCTCCCTGTTTTCTAGGCAGTGTAAATGACCTGGAGCACACCAAAGCCCCCAGCAGCCATGGCACTGATGCCACCAGGGAGGAAGTGCCCACAAGTTCAGCACCAGCACACCAGGAGGAAATATTTGAGGAGAGCTGAGCCAATGCCCTGCTGAGGAGATCCATACATGTGTTGTTTACCCCTCAGCTCCTGCATCTCCTGTACTCAGCAGATGTCAAAGTCAGGTGATCAATTATGAAAAATAAAAATTCAAATATTTACATTATAATTGTAAGTGCTGTGAGGGCCTCAGCACTTAACTGTGAAATAAAAATAAATCCTAAACCAAAAAAGGCAGCCCAGTGCTGTTCCTGCTGTGTCAGACCCACCAAGTACTGGGGCTTGGCCATGGGAAGCACAAGGTGTCCTGGAATACCTCAGCAAAAATATCCCTTTGACACAGACAAAGGCAGCACCCCACTGGCTCTAAGGTGCAGCTGACATATGGTACATTTTGCCTCATCTGTGAGTAATTTTACTGCCTGGTTTTGCCTAGCTGTTCTTTTTTTCTTTTTTTTTTCAGCAGGACTCCAGAAGAGTGATAATTAATTTTAAAATAACCATGGACTCCTTTTCAACTTTTCCAGACTAAAACTGAAGTTCATCCACTGGAGTCAACAGTAATTAGGCACATTTTACCACCTTGTTTTCCCAACCTCTAAAAAGGGTTTTCCTCAGAGGATGAAAAATTTAATCAACTGAAAGATCCCATGTAGGTTATAATTCATTTTATTCTCCTCTCAGGAAGATTTGCCTGACCAAAACCTGAAGTGCAGGAAATGCAAGGATTTGGAACAGAAGCCTGAAAGCTGCAGCAGGAAATCCCAGAATATCCATAGCTGTACATATTCCAAACCATGACTATTTTATTGACACCTTTACATCAGCACCCAGGGCAGAACGGGGACCAACAATAAAGTAACCTCCTCTTCCCTTTTTTCTCCACCCCATCTCCCCATCAAGACAAGTGAGTATAGAATGAGGGCTTTAAACTCCAAAACACAGGATCTTTGTCCTCAGACACAGAACAACCACCCAAAAAGGAGAAGCCATCACTTCAAGTTATCACAAGGCTATTTATAACCATTTGAGTTTGTTAGAAGGTTGGCATGGCTGACTCCTGTATGCAGCCTCCTTCCACACTCATTAAAATCATCTCATTTTGGCAGAATTTCAACCAACTCTGCCCCAAATAATTTATGCTTTTGCACAGGAATTTTTAAATTCTGAAATACCTGGAGATAACTAGAGGAACTTTTAGCTGTCTGTCAGGAGAGCTCTTCTAGAGATGGAAAAGCAGAGCCTTCCTTGCTATGTCTTTGAGATAAACCACTGCATAAGAATTCCAACAAGAACACAAAGTGCAGGGCATTAAAGTGTTCACAGCAAGTGACTGCTTTGGGTTATTGAGGCTCCAGGAAGTTAAAATACCCACTGATTTTTGCAGCTAAGAAAGTAGCTACTGTGTTTGTGGGCAAAATACTCTCAGTGGCTCTAAGTGATGCACTGGATGAAAAAATTAATCATGCACAGCTGAATAAATTTCTTTAAAGGACAGGGATGGCCACGGTCTGACCCTCACACCGCCCAGCTCTGGCTCCTTTGTGCTCCTCTCATGGAATGAGGAGCAGAAATGCTTGTGCTCCTGAGGGCAGGGGGGAGATAAAATCATTGCCTGCCTCCCAGCAGCTCCCAGGAGAACCTAGCTGGCACAGATCCGCTTGTTATCCTCAGCATTTTCTTTCCTGCCTTTCCATTTTTGAACCTACAAAATGTTTAAGTAAAGCCTGGGGGAGTTTGCTGCTGAGCTCCAGGTAAAGTTTATTTGCAAATATATTTAGGGCACTTCCCATTAAGTGTTGCTGGAGACTGACTGATAATAGATACAAAACCCTTCCTAAAAGGCAGTGGCCAAAGATCTGAGATTGCTGGCACCACAGTAACGACTGGAGAAGGGAAAAGGGAAGAACACTGCAGCAGTATAGTCACATTCCCTTGTTTGATATTCCCACCTGCTTGCTAAGCTGAAGAGAAGCAGGTCTGGTTTACAATAAGGCACTTTCAAATATGGGTTGTTCCACTGCCATTTTGATGATGTGAGAAGTAAATAGCTTGTAAAAGGTATTTTCTCTACCCCCATTCTGGCTGTATGCACACAAATCCTTCTGGAAGGGACATCACTGCCATCCTAATGAACATTTTAGAAGAGAACAGACTTTTTAAAGTTAACACAATTTGAGGGCCACTCACCTCCCTCTGTAACCTTTATCTGTACATACATTTCTCCATAAAGTACAAATAAAAATCTCTGTGTCAAACAGCTCAGTGTCAAAAGACCAATGAGTCATGTACCATAAACTATAGAGACTCCCAGGAGCTTTGTGCAACTGGAGCAGCAGCATGCAAACAATAAAGCAGAAAAAATATCCAGAATGTGCTTTTCCTGCTCAACCAGTCGATTTTGATTATTTGATGGCCACAGTGCAGCTCTCACCTCCTTTTTGTGCTCCCTTCTTGTGAGTGTCCTGACACTGGAGACTCCTTGATTACCAGAAGTTTTGATAGATATAAGAACCACATCAGAGAAATAAATGAATGTGGATCACAGTGGAAACAGGCAGTGAAGATTTATTTCTACTTTCCAAAAGTGATTTCTTTTTTTCTTTAAAAAAAAAAAAAGGAAAGAAAAGAAAAGCGCACATTTCAGCGTGTTAGATTTCCACACACCTCAGTCTGTCGTGTACCTAAGTGCTGAGGTCAGTTCCTTGTGTCACAAAACACATGTTAACTTGGGAAACATGGGCATTTTTGTTTATTAACAAAAATGATTGTATTATGTGATCAATAATACAGACCCTGTGGGCACAAACCCAGAAACTCAGCAACGGCTGACTGGCTGGATTTGAAGGAATGTGTCGTGTACTTTTCATAAACAGCAAAACCAGATTCACATAATGTTGCTTAATGCCATGATTTAGGTGAAATCTTATGAAATAGGAAGAAAAAAGCTGTGCAGTGTACTCACACTGTTGACCTAAAAATGATGAAGTGCCAAGCATGAGCTCCATGATAACAACACACCAGGAATGCAGGTGACTTCTCCAAAATTCAAAGTCAAATGCTAATTTGTCACTAAGTAAATCATGATTATATATTATTAAGCCAATTTGCAAACCAAGCTTAAAAGATGTATAATTAACAAGATGTGTGTTCCACGTTGGTAGGGAAGAAGGTATTTTTAGCTCTCCTGTGTATCACCTACACCATGTCAGATGTGCACACCTTCCCATCACCTCTGCAGTTCTCCTGCACCTTCCTGGATTGAGAAGTTGGCTTCCATCCTGTCCCAGTGCTACTGAACACACACAACTCCTCTACATTAACCACAGAGCCCGTTTCCCTTTTTGAGGCCCACATCTCACACCCTTTTAGCTCTCCCTTTTTAGGAAAAGCTCCTTTGGGTGTCCCTCTGGTGACTGCCCTGATGGAAAGTCCATTCACTGATGAAGAAACAGCAGCAGTCACCTGGTCCTACACCCTTATCCCAAAAAATACTCTTTATAGGCAGGGCCTGTGTTTGAAAAAGAGAGGACCCTTAAAATGAGATGTAGCAGTTTTTGCTCTGCAAACTCTCAGGGTAAATCCAGATTAATTTAATTAACTTCAGCAAAATCCTTGCAAAACATTACAGACACAAGTGAAAAGCCTGAGGATGCAGGGGACAGGAATAGACTGCAGTGCTGGATGGGAAAAAGTAATCCAGCAATATGAGTATTTTTGTGTTTTGGTTGTTTTTTTTTTTAAATCCTGCTAAGAAAAAGTACTTCAAAGAATGAACTCTCTAAAAGCTTCAAGTATGTGATTATGCCTCATGAAAACCAGTGCAACTAAGGATAGACCTTATGAGAGGTGTGCTTTAAAACACAAGAGTAAAATTTTTCCCTAGACTTGGCTTTAATTCCTCTTACTTTTTTTCTCTATTACAATTTCCCAGCTGTTGTTATTTATCCCCTCCTTTACAGGGCTTGCCTTACACATTCTCAGGAGCACTTCTTTCTACCAGCACACTTTTTCCACAAGTTTTTATATCTAAAAAGTTTTAGACTGTGAGGAAAGCCAGAAATACCCTGAAACCTCCCATACATGCTCCCAGAAGTGACTTTTTAATCCCCTCCTTGCACCCCAATGCCTGCTAAATACAGGTGTGGGCTGGGGGTACTCAGCCAGTCTCGCCAGGAGGGTGTGAAGAGCTGAAGATGACAAAGAAGAGAACTTTGAATGTTGTGTGACTGCAAACACCACAGGACTGCACTTGCCAAGGCCATGATGAACTTGTCACAGGTTTATCCCTTGCTCTGAAAAGGCTTTTGAAAACTGGAATGATTTGTTGTTTACACAAGTGCACTGATAGAACCCTCAGCTATGGATGTATCCTTTGCATTTTTTACTGGGAATTACAATTCCCCACAGACATGCAGGTTTGATTTCAACAACAGCTTTTTGTCATCTCAGCCCAGTTATGCAAGCACAGTTCCGTGTGTGATTTTCCTCCAATTCTGTACAGCCTTGAAAGCAAAGTTTGTGACTAATAATTAAAAGCACGGTTCCCAAGGCTAATGTCTGCCCTCTTCACAAACTAAACACTACAGCCACCATCCTTTTTCATTCCTGTGAGGTCCATTAACAAGTTTCCCCATGTTCCACCTTCTTTGGGATAAACGAGAGGTGAGAACACAGGGAAAGCACATTTACTAAATTTAAATATATATATATATACACTTGCCAGGAAGCTTTCACTACTACTGCTGTTTTAAGTCCAAAAGATAGAATATCTCCAAGAATCAAAGTAATGAATTCTTCCCATTTAAGTCCAGTCACAGATCCAAGGAGTGAAGTCAAAACAGACCAGCTGAGCTATTGAGCAAGACACCAAAGCACTGACCCATGTGGAATTGAAGAAAACAAGCAGCATGTTCTCCTGCCATCCAAAAAACCCAATGGCCTCTGTGCTCCCACCCAGACCTCCTGGAAAGGAGCTCTGCCCTGGAGCAGGATGCTGCAGGCCTGGTGGGAGGATGCACATCACACCTCAGCACAGTTCTAACTTGGCTGGTTGAAAAAGTGACAGCCAGTGTGACTTTGCACCTTCTAGACCATTCTGTCTCCCAAAAGGAATATACCAGAAGTACCACAGGAACAAGTCCAGGGTATTTCCTGCAGCTGCCTCTCTGGAGCTGCTGAGGCTCTGCTGGCTCCTGTGGCCACACAGGGCTGGCACAGATCAGAGCCACCCTCGTGTTTGGGAAGTGTCACAACTGTTACTAGTTCAGAGACTGGATTGTGGTTTACGCTAAACCGGTCCCACCCTTCACCTGCTGGTAACTCCTGTGTCTCCTGACACACCCACGTGGTTTTCATGTTCTTCAGTTTATTCCTTACCATCTGCTACTCAGATGTTCCAGCTAAATCAAATTTTACTGCTCCAGTTCTCTTTGAAATACGCTCCTTTGCCCTTTTGTAGCTCCTCTGATCAGCTTTAGAGCATTTACTTTGCATGCAAACACCTAGCCTGTAATTCTGAGCACTTGCTCTGATTTAAGCAAACACCACAGCCAGCTCAGAGCATCTCTGAGGGGCAGGGGCAGCCCATGCAGTGCTCACAGGCCATCGATCAAGTGTCAGACTCACAGCCTTCCAAACGGCTGATAAACAACTGGCACTTCCCCTCACTTGTTCCTGAGCAAAGAAACACTCCTGTGTCCTTTCTCCTTCAGATTTACTTTAGCAGTGCCAGGATAAACCCCACTCCCCTTTGGGAGAGAACTCTCAACTGCTGCAGGGTCAGGAGTGTCCCTGCAGGACACACAACACTGGCACATGCACTCAGCCTTGTCAGACACATCCCTTGCTGCTGGGTGCTACCCTGGTTCCTTTGATGTTTTCTTGCTCTAGTAAATCCCATTTTTGCCACAAGTACATCCCAAAGAGCAGAACTCGCTCTCTCCTACAAGGACAACCTCTGAAGTACTTTGTGGTTCACTTCCCAGATGCAAAGCACCACGTTTTGGGGCTGACTGCAAATAAACAACATGACACTGCTTTCTCAAAATAGGGCCAAAATCCTGCTTTCACCTCCTGCTGCCACCTTTGCGCCACAAGGAGGTTCCTGAACCAGACCACTGCAGATAAAGGTGGGATTTAATAGAGCAGCACTTGAAAACCATCCACTGAGGATCTTAACATTCAACATTTTTGAAAGGGGCCCAGTCATGCAGCATGAACTGAAAGCAACTGAAATATCAGCAACTATCACAACTCTTCTGCCAGATCTGTAGGTTTCTCATGCAATTAATTTTCATGTACTCATTCCCACGCCACAGGCAAAGTGACCCTCCAGCCCTTCCAGGAATATTTACATTTTGCATCTTTGCTTGTTCCATTTGCTTCAGGTGATTCGAAACAGCACTTTGCAAAATGCCAGTTCCTGCTATCACCTAAACCCACTCTGCAAACAAATGAGGGCCACAAAGTCCCCAGCCAGGGTTTGCCTGAATGACATCAGCTCTGAGTGTCAAACCCACCCAGGCAGGACAGGGCAGCCCCAGCCCCAGCCTGGCAGAGCTTTGGGAATAAACCAGGAAAGCAAACTAAACCAAGGCTGTGAGCCCCACTGGAAGCAGGCCCACAAACGTTTCTGAGGCAAGAACATCTTGCTGTTTCCTGAAGGGCCCTTGATGTATTTTCCCCAAAAGCCTCTTTTATCACCAGTTGCTGCTTCATTTCCTGCTTGCTGTCCTGAACAGCCTTTTATTACTGTAATTCAATAGTAAGAGACTAAAACCAAGCAGGTAAATCAAAGGCTTATGACATTCATTATAGTGATCTTTCCCTCATACCCTCACATATAATAAAAACCTTCGCAAAATTTGAAAAAAAAAATCCACTCTGCAGTTGTTTAATTTCCCTTTTTTTAATACTTGTGATATGTCTCAGAACAAAACCACTTTTAAATACCAAAGAATCCTCAGGGTTTCAGGCAAAAGGCTGGCTTATGGGGAACTTGGATTTTGGGCTTCAGATCAGCATGCTGGATGCAGGCAGGAATGGCAGAATGGTGCCAGAGACAGAGCAGGATGCCAGACTTGGATGAACTGGATACAGCAGCTCAGAGATGCAGCCTGTACAATTTTCAGCTGCTTCTTTGATCAAAGAGCTCTTGCAGCACAGCTTTTAATCCCATCAAATCTACATAAAGGTGAGAGCTGGTACCTTGGAAAGCAGCTTGTTACATGCTGGCACCCAGCCTGGCCTTTGGTATTTTTGAGAGACCAGAGACTGTATTTTAAAAAGGTTTGAATTTCTGAAAAACTGATTGAAAGGAACACTGCTCACCGATTTTTTCAGGCTCTGAAACCCTGGTATCAAGTGTAGCAGAGACTTATTCCTATACTGAGTGACCTTTGCCAGGGCTGTAAATCTGCTGTTTTTTCAGAAATTAAGCAGTTTCTAGAGCACGTGGCAAAAGCAGACAGGTCTTCAATGCCAAACTAATTACAATCAGCCTCCTTTCTGACATCCAGTTATTGTGACATTACATCTCTGTGTAATGTCAGTTGGGTTAAATCCACTCACCTGAAATTTCCCATGCGTGTCTCTATTTTGACTGAAACTAGTTAAATCAAATTTGATATTTGGCAAATTAATTGTTAAACAGCACTTGGAAACATGTTGAGTTTTCAATTTTAGTGCTATTAAAGAAGCTCATTGCACCAGCTTGTATGAGCCTCTGTAAGAGCACTTCACGTGTAGAGATGAATTTATGTAATTGAGATTAAGCACCTTTGGACAGTTGGATTTGTTGCTATGAAACCCCGAGTTCGACTCAACCAGGGCTTATTAACTAATGTTAATAATATTAACAATATTAACAATATTAACTAATGTTCCTAATGTAAGGGCTGCAATGTGGGTGGCAACATCCACTCCTTGTGTAACTGCACAAATGCAAAGTCAGTGTCCATGGAAATAATTGTGTGAATACAGAGCAAAAGAGGGGTTGCTTAGGAATGGAAACATGGCTGAACCACAGGAATTGGAGGCACTATTAAATAGGGTTTCCAGATCTCTCTCCTGCAGTTCTCCAGTCTGGAACTTGGTCCTTCTGCAAGGGTACAATTAACTATTCTTTCGTCCTTTGTGTTAATGTGACCAGTTGGAAAATGGTTATGGATTTCCTGAGCCATGGAGCTGATTCCCTGTAGATGGGGATTGTGAAAGGCTTTGGGGATGCACAACCACAACTGCTTTTATTGTTATTTTCTATTCAGATCATTATTATTATATTGAAATGCATCAACCTTCTCCTTTACAAACTGCTGACCTCTGAGCAGAAATTTACAGCATCATTCATTGGTTTGCATAGGCCAAGGTGGATCTTGAGAGGAGAAGGCCATGAGGAATTCTGAGGGATGTCTGGAAAAGCAAGGATGCCTCATATGGAATTTTGGTCTGTCAGGAGGCTGCTCTGGGTGACAGGTACCAGCAGCTCTGCTGAAACATTTAATTGGTGGCTACAATGCAGCCAATTACTCACTACTAATTTAAAGGCTGTTTGACTCTGGTATTAACTCTATGGCCTTGGCTGATTTCCAGGAGTTTCTGCTGGCTATGAATGCAACATGAAAATGATCCAAGCAAACCCAACCTCCTGACTCCAGAGAGGCCCAGGGGCGCCTCTGAGCATCCCCTCCTGGTTTGTATCCAGTTCAGTGGCAAAAGGGACTCTGGGAATTTCAGGCTGTGCTGACTCGAGCAGTTCCGTGTTTGAGCAGAAGGAAAGGAAAATGGTCTGGAGCTTTAACAACAATTTCAGGTGAAGTTCAGTCAATTTATTTAATCTTAAATTACTCAAAGATTCATAAAATTCACTCCTAAAACTTAATCCAATATTTGCACTGCTGTATGGAGAGCAATTACCAGAACACATTTATCTCAAGTTAATTGGTCATCTAGACCATATCCTGCTGCATGTTAATTACCCTGCCTATCCTGAATATAGTCAAAGAAATAAATAATTAGGAAGGATTTGTTTCTTCATGTTAATGCCACACATTCCTGCTCTGCCAGGGAATGGGCAGTCATTACAGAATATCAAGGGTGTCATTTATGTACTGTAGCATGATGCAGGTGGGATACACAACAAATGTGCTGCATTAATGAAGCTGAATGAGGCTTTATGTCTTAATGTTGGCACAAAGATATTAATTTCTCATTACAGCAAAATGCTTTACACAGACCCCTTGAAAACAAACTTGTCATGTGTCAGGAAACATCTCTGCCCATTAAAAAAGTGAATAAAAAAGTCTGATTTTCAAAAATAACTATTTTCCAATGTCAGCGGAGGATATGACTCCTATTTTTGGTATCTGTCTAAGACTTGATAAATACTCAAGGACACAAAGGGCATTTTCCCATCCTGGGAAAGACAACTTCTCACTCAGAAAGTCTCCTTGCATTTAGCACACTCCATGTTCACTAAGAACCTGCTCTAAAATTCTCCAGAATTAATAAGCACTTATGATAATGGCAGATCTTAAATTAGACTGGGCTCTGTGATCCAAACATGTTATTTGTAACCAGCTCAGTAATAACCCTGCAGTGCCAGCATCCACCAGGACCTTCTTTCTTGAAGAGAATTTTTAAATGCTTCCATTTTTCAACAACTTAGTTTGGTTTTTTTCATACAAAATAAAGTTAATTACCTTTAATATGAATAGACAAAATTTTGGAAGAGAAAGGTTTTGCCATTTTGTTGGGTTTTTTCCTCCCCCTACCCTGCACAATGAAAACATTTCCCCCTTGCCTTTTTTTGTCCCCTTTTCCCTTAAATAGAGCCACCCTCTCCACTTAAAAGAACCTACATTTTCTGTGGCAGAAAACTTCCCAAAAACCCTGTGTTGGAGACACAGACTCAGCAACTCAGAACAGCCTCTACAAGTCAAAAGTTATGTCTATTTATACCAATGCAGAAGCCAAGAGGAAATTTTATTTTCTCCTCTGTTATTAAATCAGATAATCCAAAAGGACTTTGCTCAAGACTTTTGCACTCCAGTGGCTGCACAGGACATCTGGAAATTAAAGTGGAAGTTATCTCCTGCAACATCTGAGTTGTGCAGAAGTCAAGACAGGAGGATATGGTTTGCTGTTACTTTACCTAAAGCTGATTTACAGATAAATCACAACCTCAGCTGTGGGGTAACGTGCCAAATGCAAATTTCAGCTCCTCCTATGAAATTCACCCACTTGGCTTTGCTGAAATCTTTCTTCCAATGTTAATCTTACTTGGCCAATGTGCAGGAAAAATCAAAGTCTCAGCAAACATATCATAATCTATGTATTGTTTAAGTAGCTGCAAATACCAGAAGCTTCTTCTGTGCATAACTTTGCTCACTCCCAGATCTTTCTGACAAGAAACAAAATTTGGAAATTATTTGCTGAAAAAAACAATTGAAAATAAAAGTGGGCTTTGTTAAACACAGCAACTTGCAGTTTTCCCAATATATTCTGCAGTAAAAGTGTCTGATGTCTTCTCAGCAGCACCTGAGTTTGGGGATTTTACCCTGGGGAACCTTGTCTGAGTTGCAATAGGACTACGGAATTTTGGATTTCAACCTGCAGGCTCTTTTTGTGGGATGAATTCTGCCTCATGGAGTTCCATAAGGAGCTCAGGTAAAGCTGGAAGATAAGGAGCAAAGACAAAGCCAAAACATGAAAGGCCTCCAAAGCCTGTGAGACTAATCTCAAAAGTATTACTGGATTAAATGCAGTTACAAAATTCAGGGTTACCCCAAAGGTTTTAAAATAAATCAATTTTGAAAGGTGGCTTTTCTTATATGATTAATGTAGCCCAGGAGCTTGGGAGTTTTGCCCTCTTCTGCTGCTCTCTTCCACTTCAGAGTAGAAAATAAGCATAAAATAATCACAGAAAACAGTTTTCAAAATAAAACAGTAATATCTACTTTCAGATTTATCTGCTTCATCTATTTTCGTTGCCCTGAATTAATGTGAGAGTGCTCTTGCATGCTTTTATTACCAGTATTTGTTAGCTGCTGATTTTCTTCATGCAAACCCAAGTTTATGAATGATGAGGGAAAGCAGAACAGGGTAAAACTCAGCAGCACGAGGTACAAAACTCAGGCTCAGGAAGTAGTAAAGTTTTCTGATGTAAATGTGTGGAACAGAAGACTCACCGAACAAGCACCAAGGTGATCAGAGACTGATTTCAAGCTGCCTTGCAGTGACAAAAAGGAAGAATTGAATCTATGAGAGTTACTTTGAGTTTTCAAGCTGCTGTACAAAGGCCTAATGACCTCATTTGAAATGCTGAGCAAAGGCTGCCAGAGCTGTAAAAAAGTCAGCAAGTAAAACAGGTCTGAAAATAACTACCAGGGTAATTGGGGAACAGAAGGAACTTGGGAACTGACAGACCTTGGCTTGATTAGCCAAAGTAAAAATCTACTCTAATGGAATTGCCACTCCTTGTGTGACTGAGGGAAGGCCCAAGGAGGGAAAACAGCTCCATAAGCTGGAGTGTGAGAGCTACAGAACTTCCCAGGAGTGAACACTCCTCAGCACCGCTACAGCAACCAGACTGTGGAACAGTCTCCTGAAGGGGCTGCACAGGCAGAAAGAAGGGAAAAGAAAAGGTAAAAACGAGGAAAAAACCCAACCCACCAAGCAGTCTCCTCCCATTAACTGCTTCTAAAACCGGGATGCTGATGGCAGCAGCAGGAAATGCAATGTGCTCATCCAAGTCCCTCCAGCTCACATCAGCAAGAGATTGCCAGCAGCTCCCAGGAAGCACAACTGAAACCAAGTCCGGGCAGAGCATCAGACACTCAGCTCCACATTGTCACAATGCCTTCAATGTCATTAATCAGGGGCTGGCACTTCTCATTTTTCCCCATGACTGGGCCTATATTTGCAGAGCATTTAAATCTCCCCGGTTTCAATATTTCAGGATGACAGAGGCTGAGCTTGCAGTAGGAAACGACTGCATGGTTGATTAGTGCTCTGATAAATGATTCCCAAGTCAGCATCCTCCTACCTGCCACACACAACAGCTCTCCCAAAAAACCATTCTGCACGTGGGCCACCACAGTTCCCACAGATTCACTGAGAACAGGCTCTTGGCAGGGTGAATAGAAAACAAGAGGTTGAGATCAATGAATGAATTCATGGGCTTTGAATTGTCCAAGGGAGTAGATGTGCTTTTGAAGCTGTGGCTAATTTGGGAAGATGTGTCCACCTAAGTGGTTACTACCTTCAACATCCCCTTGTTGGTGTTTTTAAGGGTTTTGAGTGTTCTTTCCCATAAATTACCATTCCCAGGTCATGTCAGGCACTGCCCTGCCAGGTCCAAGTGACTGATACCTGATTTAGCTGTCCTTTGCTTGGGCCTCAGGTGGAGCTCAGGGAACTAGCATGCATCTCTGGGCTTGCTTTCCAAAGCAGCAGAGCAGATTTTCCCCATGAACAACCCTCTTTAATCAATTTTCCCCTGTTCTGGCCAAGCTTGCAGGCACAGGACGATGCCCTATTAGAGCAGCACATGCAGCTTTCGGGCACACGAGGCTTTCCTCTGGCTGATAATGCAGCAGCAAACTTCAAGCAAAGGCAGGTCAGACACAGCTCCATCAGCTGGTGATGTCAGATTATACAACTGATACTGGGAAAAGAAGAGAGCAGCCACAAACCCAATTACAAATCTCTGCTGTAATTCCCTATCTACTCTAGGGCAGCCTACGAGCACAGGAAAACAGAGGACGTTTTCTTCCTTCTTTTCTGCTGAAAGATCCTCATCTCATGCCAGCTAATTGAAAGGATGGGACCCATTGGTCCTATAATTGCCATTATTAATTACCATAATAATTACCCTGACTCTAGTGACCGCATTTCTCAGTCCTTTATAATGTAAATGATTTACAATCCCACCAGATTATGGGCAAACCAACACAACTAGCAGTGCTGTGAATTAGCCAGGAACAATTTCTATAGCTGCCTAAACCAGTCCTTGAGGGAGTCATCTAATTATTCATGACATTTATCAGGCCTTTGTAATGCTCTGCCACCACTGCTCCCTCCCTGATGGATTGGGTTCTGGCAGTGCCAACCCATTCCATGCTCTGAGGTAAATCCATGGATCACGCTCACCCCACTGGCTCATGTCCAGAGGGAATCCCACTCCTTTGCACAGCTAAGTGCTTAGGGAGGTGCAGGAGTCCCTGCATGCTCACAGCTGACATTTTCTTAATCTCTTTCTGCAATATGACACCATGATTTACTCAGCAAACAATAAACCAAGCTTCATTTCTTTGTAGTTATTTCAGAGCACATGATCCAAGTGCCACAGATTAAGATACAACACAGGACACCTCTCTGAAGAATTTATTTCCCCCATTATCAAGCCAGTAAGTTAAACAGAAAGAACAAAGTTAAAAAGCTTTTTCTGACCTGTTGTCAGACAAATCCCATTTATTTTCACTGTCCCACTTACAGAATTACTGCAACTGGCAAGAGCCTCTTGTCATATTTTGGAAGAGCACACAGCTGGAAAAGAACAGAGTCTGAGGTGGCTCCTGGGATTCAACCCCCACACCACCGAGGAGGTGCCAAAGCAGCCACTGGGACTCCCCCTAGGGAATCCTTTGTAATATAGGACTTGGCACGAGCTGAACAAATGCACATCACAGCACTTCTGCACAAAACTGAACTACAGAGGGATGCAAACACGGTGGGAATTGGGAAAACCCCCCATGAGTCATCTGAGAAGCCTTTAAGATATTTGACATCTTTATAAAAAAGTCACTGCAGCTTTAACATCCATTATTTACACTGAGACTCCCCAATGTAGCAGCTATTATTTTCTGCTCCTGTATCTATAATTACATGTTGCCTAGTTAATGTTTATTAAAACAAGAATTTACTTCATTAATAGTCAGCTATTTTGGACACAAAATTAGAGGAATGAACCAGAGAATGGGATGAAGGGGGGGACACCAGGCCAGCAATTCTGCTGCCAGCTCCCATCTCCCTTTGCCAATTTTTATTCATGTGACAAGCCTTTACCTGAGCTCAAGGTTAGATTGATTTGGAGAAATAAAAAAAATGTAAAAAAGAAAAAAAAAATCATCACCTTTTAGAGATCTCTTTTAGTAATTCAGGGAGAATTGTAAACTTGAGTTTAGAGATGTGTGCTGAGTACCTGAACACTGCTTCCTTCTCATGTTTTTGTCCACCTAATCCCAGCTATGATATTCCTAACTGGAACTGCCTGGTTGATCCAGGCAAGCTGGGTTTGGCTGCAGGCCTTGCTTGGATTAGCTCAGACTCAAGAAGGGTGGAAATGATGAAGGTTAAGGAAAGGATTTAGTAGAGCTGCTTTAAAAGAAGAGCAAAATGGGAGGGAATAGCTAATGATGCCACATGAGATGATAAAGCCTTCAGGAAAAGGTTACTCTTTTCCCTACAAAGACAGTATCAGGGGCTGGATCCATTATTTCATCAGTGCAGTTTGTCCTGTGCAGGGAAGCTGTGGGACCTGCCAGAGGTTTGCTCAGAGCTGACATTAAACAGGGCTCAGGCTGTGCTGTTCAGGTGAGAGCTTGCACAGACAGGTCAGGCAGAGGCAGCCCCAGCTCTGCCTGGGAGGGATGAAGGATATCTGCACATCTGCAGAGAACTTGGTTTCCATGGATACTTCTGCCTCTCACACCTCTGAACCTGTGTTCCAGTTAAGGTCCCTCACGTGTTTGGCACAGGCTGAACATTTTTATAAAAATAAATCAGTAGCAGAGGGTATTTGTAGAACTCTTTGCAATGCTCAGGCCTGAGAAATCAAAGTTCAAAGCAACTGTGGCAACAACCCAAACCTGCTTTATTTTGCAAAAAATACAAATGAGGAAAAATTACTCAATGAAGCAAAGAGGAAAGATGGGGAAGGAGAAAGATGCTTTTAATTTGACTAAAATTTACCAGCTGGTTATAACCATAGAATTTTAAAGTGAGGAATCTGGCAGGCAATACCTGAACAATGTGCTAACATGCAGAAAACCACTGAAAACTTTTAATTAAAAAGGAAACCAAGGTTACAGACTCTTAAGTGGAAGGAATAGATACAGCAATGTTTGCTGTCACATTGACTGATACAATTTTATATCTTTAATAATGAACTGGAGAAAAAATCCAATTGGATATTGATGAAACAGAGATGATCCCAAACTATAAAGCATAATAAAAAATTATCAGAAAGTAGATTATTTTCCTCAGACAAAGATATGCATGAACTAGAGCTGAGGCTATAGACAAGATTTAAGAGAAGAAAGTTGCTTGGCAGACCTAGTGCTAAAATACTGACCCAAAACAGAGGTAAACTGAGGCAGGTTACATTTCTACCTCACACAGACACTGGAAATGTGAGGGGGGACCAGACTCCTCCATCCCACGAGTCATCTTCTCTGAGCACTGCAGTTTTGATCACCTCTATGTATGTTGGAGATTCCCAAATGATTTCAACGATTAGCTCTGAACTTCAGGCAGTATTGATTATGAAGATCCAGGTGTAAAGGAAGCAAAGAACGGACACACAGACTGCTTACAATAGAGACAAAGAAAAGAAGGCAAGAGGGTTTTCTGGGGTCAGGAGGGGCACAGAACTTTCAGAAATGGCTGTTAAGACAAAAGAAATAACTTTTACTGGCAGTAATTAGACAATAAAATAGCTGCATGGAAATTTCAGCCAAGAAGGCAGAAAAGCCAACCCTTAAGAAAAGATTCCTCCATAAAGGAGGTGACTGCTCCCAGTCTTCTATTCCAGGGACATTTGAAGCCTCACATCAACTGTTAAGAACTTTAATTTTACTGTCTGTCTAGTTCAAAGATGCCATTTAAGATTTTTCTTTTTATTCTCATGCAATTGACCTTTTGAACATCAAACCTGCCAGAATCAGCTACAAGAGAAATCAGCTCTTCAGCCACTGCAAAGAAAAGCATGAACCATCTACAAGTAATTTCAGCCTGCCATTGAAGCTATTCAAAAGGCATCCCAGCTCATTTGGTTTTAAAAAAGAGAAACAATCACCTTTCTTTGTTCAAAACATCGGATGGTCTATCAAAACATGGAATATGCAAGACTGAATGATTCTTCCTAGGTGGTAAAATATAGAAAATGTTAACTGCAGCAAGACCTTCAAATCCTCATCCTGCTGGCAGGGTCCCCACTAACACGAGGCTCAAACACCCGAAAATGCACACAGCACCCGGCTCTGGGTCACATCTCAGGTTCAGAGTTGAATGAGAGAGTTCCTCTCTCTGAAACCCAAAAAGAGGAAATTTGCAACTCTACCTTATAAACTGTAATACAAAGGGCAATTTTTATTATGGCCATGACTCAAAAGAAGCCAAACCTTTTTCTTTTTTTAAATAATGCATAGAAGTAAGTAACAAACCCCAGGAAATCTGCTTCGGGCATAGGTCAAATCCAGACCATCTATGCTGACAGAGAAACTCTGGAGTGTTTGAAAACAAGGAAGTTTAATAGAAACCATTTTGTGACTTTAGCTATTGCTACAAGGTGCTTATTAAAATGCCACAGTACATTAAAATGCATTAGCCTTAAGTTATTGCTGTATTAAAATATCTCTAAGGTGTAAAAATGCAATAATCAAAGCATTTAAAAATCACTGCCTGCTGCTTCACCTGGTCACTGCCAACCACACAGTTTGGGTTCATGTCTATGTCATTTTAATCTGATACATTTTGAGGTTTTTTTTCCATCTTAATTGCCTTAAATTTATTTATTTTTCTCTATTATGTTGTGCTTCTCATTGCCATTTCTGAGAGAAGGAACCATAGAGTTTCTGTGCTTTTCCAGGGAATTTAGTCAGGAGAAACATCAGCTGGGAACACAGTGAGATGATGGATATCCACTGAAAAAGCTGAAAAGCAGATGGCTTTTGTTTCTATTCCAACCTAACAGCAGAGAAAACTCCAATTACAATATTCTAGACTGCTAAGGTTATTCTCAATAAATGTGATCTCCATTTGGGCAATTAGCCTGAAAAAAAATAAATCAGGCTCTTTTTAAAACTGGGTTCATCTGCTAATCAGACAACCCAAGAAGATGACAGCAATCTAAAATGTAGCCAGTGAAAACAAAAAGACATTCAGACTCCACCAGCCCTGGGCTGACACTTTGCTGCAGTTTGATGGTCACAACGCCCATATGAAAAACATACAAAAAGTTTCTCCAATATTCCCCAGAACATAAAGCTCATCATGCCAATTTGAAAATAAGAATACTGTGGCATTTTAATTGAAAGGAATCAAAAATATATGCTAGGCACTCTCCACTTTTTTTCTCCAACAACAATCTATCAAGGAATCCTTAACTAACAGATGACCTCTTACATCCCATCTCTAACTAGGAAGACTATGGGCTCAAACCTTTTCTTAATGATTTCTTTCTTTGAAGAAGGATCTAAAGTTTCCAAATAAGTTTAAAGGGCTTTGAACAACAAATGACCACATGCCATGAAAAACAGAGGGGAAAACTACCAAAGTGCCTGTTTTGTATATGAAGGTCAGTGCTTCTGATATTTTCAGACCAAAAGGCACTGTTTTACCCAAACAAATCCAGAAATTAATGGGGATTTCAAGGGAAAGGAATGTATCTGCTGTGTGCAGTTAGCAGGGATCTTTACTACTCACTTTACTTACTCCATCTTTCTTTCAGCAGCTACTGAATTAATGCACACTGGCCCACGAAGAGCTCTGGAAGATGTACATGCCTCAGATACGGAAGGAATGTGGTGGTGTTGCCCACAAAGCCACAGCAACCAGCTGCAGAGCGAGCTCAGACCAAGGTCGCTACTTTTATATCCTTAATGACAAATTTTAAAAGATAAAAAACAGCAAAATGCCAAAAAATGGCCGAGAGCTCATTCCTGACAGCCTACAAAGTTCCCTCTCTCACAACACACAGCTCCTGGATGCCACAATTTGGATGCCATTTTGGGACACTCCCACATTTCGGTGTTTCCCTCTCTGCACCTGTGTTTCCATCCCAGTGTCTGTGCCGTTCAGAGACAAAAAGTGGGGAAGAAAAATTAGTCTGGCAAGTTTTCAGCTGCTTTATGATTCAAACTCCTTTTTGTCTCCTGCAGCAGAGAGTTATTGACCTGATCTCTCTGCCCGTGGAGCAGAGAGCGTTTGGATCCCATTGCTCACATGTGCTTGCTGATCGTTCTCTGCTCTAATCTCCCTGATTATTTAGAGCCCTCATACTCTAAATTCAACATGTTCAAACTCAACTTGGTACAAATGCATTTCTTCTGTATCACTCCCAGCACAACTGCTGGCAGCCAGGCAAATATGCCTTGTTTATAAAGTGCCTCCAAAACCCTGAAGAGAGAGCGGCTGGAAGTGCTTCTACATGGCTACAAACGATAAGGGATATTTCCCTACATGGTTACAAACAGAGGTTGGAAATGATGTGTGCACAGTCAGACCCCTGCCCCAAGCTTCACAGCTCTGCCTTCATTCACACATGCAAGGTTTCAGCGTGAGACTTCTCAATCCTGATCCACTTGGAGTCAAGTTTAACCTCAGCAGATTCCTGCTGGGATAAACGTGGCCATACCTCTCTCCTGCAGCAGCAACACTAGCAGCCTTTAGAGGCAGTGGAGATTCCCCACAGCAGTGGGACCAGGCAATCACCCAGTGCTTGCTGCCATCCTGTGCACAGGAACTCTTCTAATTCCCTTTCTAGCTCAGCACCAAAGAAGGACAGGATTCTTTTTCTTTACACTTGCAGAAAACTGGTTTGCAAGCTGCAGAAATTAAACTTATATGGCATTTTGAACGTCCCTATCATTACATAATACCTCCCATAAAAGTTACAGGTAGCAGTTTTATCTTTATACTTGCAAGTACAGCATTCTTGAAGAAACCTATGACCCTACTGGCTTTTGTGCTTTATTTTTCCCTCTGGAAAGATCACACTTGTCCCAAGAGGAAAACAACTGCCAAGCAATTACATTTACAACATACATATTCTTTGGTAGATACTTTGAAAAGAGGAAGCTGGTATTTTTACTCCTAAAGTCACACATAACCATTTAATCAGAAGTATCCAAATCACTTCACATGAATAAGTACCACTGAGGTGGTTCTGCAGGAGTTCTGTGTTTGAACAAGTGAGCTCCCAGAGCAGCTGAGCACTGCCAGTGCTGGAAGCTCTGGGCTCTGACACAGGATGAGTAATGGAACTGAGAAGCTCCTGTGAGTGATCCACCTATTAGTGCCACTGGATAGATGAAGTACCTTTCATATTAGAAACCCCTGCATTTTAACTACATTGCAATTACACTGCACACCATAATAACCATCAGCTCAGCTCCAGCTACACAGTGAGCAGTTATCACACCTTTCTCACACTTAAATAAGAGGTAATTGCAGTTACATCACCCTTACCACAAAAGAGCTGCTTTGAGTAATTAATGACTCTGATTAAAGCACAGCCATGCTGCCTAAATGAGGCATGTTGGTGACAGATGACAAAGGAGTGTGTCAAACCTGTGCCATGGCAGACATGAACACGCAAACCATGGGCACTACAGAAATGCTTACAAAGCACCACAGAGTACTCAACACTTTGCTATCAATGAGGCTCATGCAGAGCACACCAGACTTTCTGATAATTTCAGATACAACATAAAATTTTGAGAATTTTCCAAATGATTAATGGGATCATTTTCTATATACTTTACCGTACAGTTCTGTGATTTTTTTCTTAAAGAAGTTCCATGCAAATGAAACAATTTTTGCATACTTTCTCCCCCCACCACTTTCAATAAATGATACTGATTAGTTTAATTTTGTTAATAAAGGAAATTAAACAGTTTATGAATAGTGAATGTCACTCAAAGTCACCTGGGCATAGCAGTCTCAGTCCTAACCACACACACTGAGCCCACATGCACTCACAGTTCCACTGATCCAGTACTTGGGCAAAGCTGCATTTATTCTGTACATAAATGCATCTCCATTTGATTGATGCAAAAGCTGTTCAATACCTGGCTAATTTTAATCCCCCTCAGAAGACTAATAAAGAAAAGAACAAGCCCAATCAAGGATTACAACAATTGAGATATCCATAGGTAAATAATGGACAATTTTAGCAGTATAACAGCCTGCCTGGCTGACCAGCGGGGTTTCAGGATACAAGGAAAGAGGTTGGCTTTTTTTGAGAGCAACTGCTACACAGCACTAGGGTATAAATAAAATAAGCAGCCAAGTCAGTGATCTCTGCTCAGAGAATTCAGCTGCTCTCACACAAAAAACTGCCTTTCCCCATCAGGGTACAAAGACACTTCGTGTGGCATGTCACAGTGAATGGCAAGAGGAAGCTCAGTCTGGTGGCATCACTCAGAGGACAGTGATGGGAACATGACATCCCTGGGAATGAAGGCAAAGTACCCAGAGGAAGAGGCACTCAGTGAAGCACCGGGCATTTCCCTTCTCCTCCAGACCCCTGGTGCCTTATCCAACCTCCCCCAGCCCCGAGGCATGTCCCAACTAGACAGGGATTGTAGGCTCACAAGTCATAATTTATAAGCAGTGTTTCTCTTGGACATGTTGAGATAAATTCCACCTTGTAGTTCTGATTACACTGTATTTCCAGACAGGACACAGAACACAAATACCCTTTGAAGCTGTAAAATTCCTGCTCCTGGTGTTTTACTCTTCATTTTGTTGAGATTGTGGAATCTCTATAGCTACCATGACTACATCTCTCTGATTTTTAAAAACGTTTCAGCCTTTGGAAAACGTCACCCTTAATTTAAGTGCAGTGTCAGAACTGGCTCCTGTTTGGGAAAATGCAGCAGGCACACACAGAGTTATCATCTTCCTTGAATTACCTTCAGAGGAAGTAGAATATGACCCTTTGAGAAAAGCCTTGTGATTGCAGCACCTAGATAATGTTACCTCTCTTCTTCGTAAGTGGTGAAAAATCGATGAGCTTGACTAAATTAATTTACTTCAACCTGAGCTCCTGTCAATAGCAAACAAATTATTTGAGCTGGGGCTCTGTTCAGTGAGCTATAGACACAGGCAATAAATCATCAGTAAATGCTGGATCCAAAGTGAAGCTTCTCAGGTGTCTAAATCACTGTCCCAAACTATGTATATTTTGTATGTAACACTAAGCACACCCAGGCCACTGCTACCTGTCCAAAATCCAGGACTGCCTCCCCCTCTGGCAAGTACCTTGTCATTGGAATATGAAGTTAAAGTCCTGTATTCTTAGCCCAGCTCTCTCACTTGTCCTCTTTACAATGTGGTGGCAAAAAGTGATTGATCTATGGTGCCTCTAAACCACACTTCTGCAGATGCAAAGAAAAGAAAAGAGAGAAAGCTTCACGTCTTGCACATTCTCAGTGTGTCCTTCAGGTCACTACATCAAAGCAGACAATGCTGTTCCCTGCTTTAAGAGATTGTAATCCAATTGCCCACAGCCAGGAAGACAAATGAGGCCTTAAGAAGCAATAGCTCTGGGCTGTAACTCTCCAGCAACGCTGAGCCAAGCTGGAGGTAGGTACTTCTACCTGGGAGACACATAAGGCTTCCTACATTCTCTTCCTGATTTTCTTCCAGCTAATGAAAAAATGCTGCTATTTCCATGCTTCAGACACACCCCATGCCTCTGCATTTAAAACACATTTATGAGTCTCCTACCAAAACCCAGCTGTGCCAAGTCAGTAAACTTCAATGCCAACTTGCTGTTGTGACTGAGACACCCCTTGGCGGATACAGGAGAAGTGCAGATCCCCCAGGACCCTGCCTGGCTCTTGGACGCAACAACTCAGCCCCAGATTGCTCTGAGCAGCTTTTGGGAACAACAAACAGCAAAGGGGCAGGGAAACATTAAGAAATTTATCTTGTCCCTTAGTAAACTGGCACAGAGCCACAAAAATCAATGAAACAAAGCTCATTTACCACTCCACAGGCTCGGACCTACTGCTTGTTGAGTAACATTTGCAAACTTCTAATATAGCACAAATGACAAGAATTCCTCTCTCTCCCAACAGCTGAGAGATAAATCTCTCCATGCACACATCAATTTACACCACAAATAACACCTTCCAACAGGGTACACTTACACTGCTGCTTGGCAAGGAACACCAATGCATGCAATTAATGATGCACTGCCTGTGCTGGAGGAACCAGAGTTCAGTGATATTGACTTCTGGGCAGTAATGATTTTGGCCAGGGTGTTTAAGGTTAGTCACGTGTGTAAGTGCCTTGCTGAACCCAAGCATCCATCACTTGAGTGTCTCAGGCTCTCAGATCACCTGATCTTTCCCCACAAGCAAACCAACCCCCGCACAAACCCCCCTGTGCTATTTCCTTCTTATCAAAGTGGTAGAAAAGGAAATGGGTTTGTTGCCATTTAAATAATAATATGAAAGAGCTCTTTTTCCCCAGTTCTCCAGCAAGTTCAACATTTTAGCAAAGAGGAACTGCTTTAAAACACTGTAATGTAAAATGCAAGCCTAGTAACCCCGACAAAACACAGTTATTAAGTTACAGGGTTTGGCAAATTACACAGCTTTTTTTTTCAACTCCTTCTGTTCTAGCAAACAAGAGACCACAATGCAGGGCAAAGGAAAGAGGAGGAGAAACTGCGTCCTTGTGTTTTCATCATTAGAAGAGAATAAAAGGACACTGGTGGCACAGCCAGACAGGGCAGGGTGAGTTCTGTCCATCCCTCCCTGCACTTGTGGGAATTGCTACCAAAGCACTGAACACTTCTGTTTTCATCCTAACACCAGAACAGAAATTACTGCTTCAACATTAGCCAGATTCAAATGACATTAAATATCACTGTCAGATGTTATTTTTCTCTTGCCAGAAATATGCCAAACTAACATAAAAATCAGACATTTAACATGCAGATGAATTAAATAATTAGCTAGCTAATGCAAATATCATCTTAACACTATTAACCCTGCAGCAACTAAAGCCTGGTTTGTGCCACAAACTTCCAACCCACACTCTTCCCCCTTCAGTCCGGAAGTTTGTGATAATTTACATGTAGAGGTATTCATCACAAAAACCTGGCCTGTTTTCCAAATACAAACTCTGGGATGATTAGTCTGAAAACCACCTCCTTTTTCCGGGGTCTGTCATCACCACAGAAACCATGACTGAGCATCTCCTGCAGCTCTACAGCCACATAAATCACACCTCCAAATTTGTGACCCCATTGGAATTGGAGAATTTGCAAAGAAGAAACGAAGAAATTCAGCTGGAAGTGAAGGTCGTGAGGGTGCTACCAAGAATAAACTTTTCTTGCACTTGAGAAATGGAAATCAGACCTTATTCCAAGAATAGCTTTCTTAATCCTGCCAGGAGATGCAGCTTTGTTGTCGACTCAGGAGGGGTCCCATCCCATTAAAAGCTGCCCTGCACACATCTGTAATTGGGAACATTCAGGCCTTGTTTGCTGTGAACAAACCCCAGTAGACATTGGCCCCAGAAACTGCTGCCGTTCATTTGATAGGTCTGTGCTTGGGCTCTTACTGCTGGCAGTCTCTCTCCCAAATAATTAAAGATGAAGAATGGTTTCTCTATTCACAATTTCTCTAAAAAATGGGATATTTCGAAACATTGTCCTTGAAAGCATGCTGGCTTCATTACTGGAGAAAAGATGACTGTAAAATGCTCATCCTTTCTCTAATTTCCTTAAAAGGATACCACTAAAGAATTTTCAAAGTTATGTGGGGGCTGCAGGATGATAGAAATGGAACTTTTGTTTAGGGAAACACAAATGTGGCCACGGAAATCAGTATAGGATGGCAAGTAAGCATTCAGAAATTGAACAGATCTCCTAGGAGTCTGTTTTTGTTTGGTTTGATCCTGAAGTGTAAAACCTGAGTACAGTGCACTAAGAGCATCCACATTTTGACAGAATCCTGTCTATATATCTGTGCCAGTAATTATCACTGTCAGTCAGCAAAAAGTACTTGATTGAATTTGTCTGCATTTGCTGTTTGCTTTGTCGAGGCCTTTTTGGCCGGAAACTCTCACAGAGTTTCTGCTATATGCACAATTAGTTGGAAACGTTTAGGCAACAGGGAAGCAGTGGCTGCCAATGGGAAAGCTCACTGAGTAGAAGATGGTTCCAAACCTTGCCCCAACTTCCGTCAAAAACTCAATTTAATGTTTTCCCTGTACTTCTCTTACACAAATTCTGGGGAACATGGCAGACAGTGAAAATGAAATGAGGGAACACCCGGACAGGATTCTGCCGAGAAACCTCAATGGGTCTGGGTTTTCCGCATTTCAAATTCATTCCAGTTTCCGACCAGAATC